>JAPKLW010010862.1:0-11067 GCA_026898455.1 Plectranthus barbatus | reverse complement strand
AATTGGAAGCAACGGCGGTCGGTTGCTGAAAAAATATAACAACAATTTTATATATATATAATTGATGATATGGCATGCGACCTATATTTGAGGTTGGAGCCGGTCTTAAAGATGTTAATTGGGCCAATTTATTGGGTTTTGGGTCAAATTTATTAGATTGTGGGTTAATCGGTCCGAATTGAATTAGGTTGAAATTTTTTTCGGGTTAAATGATCTTGACCCTAATCCTAACTCATTGATTTTTGGGATAGTCCGTCAGGTCAATGATATTATTAATTATTTTTAATATATTTTAATATTTTATGTTGAGAAATAAGCAAAATATTATTATCTCTTATAAAAATGCAAAACATATCACAAATAAATTTATTTATTAATTTTTTTTTATTTTAGCAATATTTTAATACATTTAACTTCATAAATAAATGAACTTAACTATGTATTAAATAATATTTGAACTAAATACAATTATATAACTTAAAATTTAATTGATAAATTGATTGCTGTATTTTTTATCAAGTATAAATTATCGAACACGAAGACTCAATTCGCCCGTTATTCAAGTAAAAGTCTGATTTTGAAACCTAATATCTAGATGCGATAAAATACTTTGAGTATCAAATTCCAACTATCTAACATGCAATTAACGATTAAAACAATTAAATAAACTTCAATTCGACTAAGTAAATTCCAAAGGAGAACGGTTGAGGAATATAGGATGGATTGGGAGTAGATTATGAATATGTTTGGACTTGTCACTCACACGAACCAGATTCAATAGATAGCATGGGTCGGTTCATCAAACTCTAGTTAAAACCCTTAGTACCGGTGCAATAACCGTTGACTAATTGAAATCTCTACCTAAGTCTAGGTATATTAATCTCAATTAACTCCCAAAAGCACATGAACTCATTGACCTAGATACCAATTCACCTATCTTCTAAGTGAAATAATACCTAATTATTATTGCAATCCCCTCTAATGCACAAACCTATTAAGTTAATTCATTGAGGCATACTTTCCAACACATGGTGATCAATCATGAAAGGAACACAAATAGAATCCACAATAATAATCAAAACCTTGAAAAACTTCAATAATCCAAATCCAAACAATATTCAAATCATCCCAATCACATCCAAATCCTCAACAATGAGTTTAGCTACTCATAATTCTAAATGAATTCATCAAAACCATAAAGTAGAACATAGAAGAGAAAGTAGAATAAAGAAGCTTAGGAATTAATGATGAATCTTCAATCTCGCTTCGAATCCTTCCTTCCACCTTCAATTTCCAGCTTTCCGGAAGTGAAAATCGCCTCTGATTATGCCTTAGTCTCTCTAGGGTTTTTAAAAGTCGAACCCCTTCTCTGTCACAGCTCTTGGCCTTTTATAGGTGGAAATCCCGCAGCCCAGTCAGACCCATCCCGAACGGGATGCTCAAGAACGAAATCTCATCCCGCTCGGGATGGATCGGGGTCAGAACCCGAAGATCCAGACCCGTCCCGAACGGGACCATATGGTTCCGAACGGGACCGGCCACGGCGTCTCGCTTCTCGTCTTCATCTTCTCGCCACTTTGACGTATCCCGGACGGGAGGTTGCGTCCCGAGCATCGGTCCCGAACGGGACAGACCCATCCCGCTCGGGATAGGCTACGGCAATTCGACACTTAGCCATTTTTCAAGCTTTTTTCTATCCCAAACGGGACCTAGTCGTCCCGAGCGGGATTATTCACGGCCCATGCTCCCTTTTTAGCTCAAAAATCGCATTTTTTCACCTTTTTCACATCCTGCACACACAAAACAACTCCAAAACACCAAGTGAAGGAAAACCAAGAAAAGAAGAGATATGTGTGTGATTTGTGTACCAACTTCTCACCAATTCATTCAATTCACATCCCAAAAATCATGCAAATTACACACATATCAAACCCCCCAAACTTAAACCCTTAATTGTCCTCAATCAAGAAAACAAAAACTAGATTTCATTCGCTTGGTGCAATGCTTCATAGCTCACCACTATCTATCGATGCATTCTTCAATCTCACAAATTTTTCATTATCCACCATGTTTGGATTAATGCAAAGAACTCAACCTTACCGGCATGTGATTATATAAGGAGTAACACTCACACTCAACTGTATCAGGTTAATTTTCTCTCTTTCACTCAAACACAAGCGCACAAGTTTCATTCATATTGTTCATCTCAGCCACAATCGTTCACATCGACACATCGTTCTAGAATCAAATAGGGCTTTTATCGGGTTGTAACGTGGCTGACTAATAGGTAGGGTGTTTTAGGCAAAAGTGACTCATTCATTCAATCCCCTTTCTCAACATTCAACCATTCAACCACTCTATATCAAAGTACCTACTCTTATTCCAAAACCCGACAAGTTCTCATCCTTCATCACTACTTATGCATTCAACTTGCCATCTACTTTTCTTTTTATTTTTATCATTTTCTTTTCTTTTCCTCCTTTCCTTCATTTTATAGTACAATTCACTTTTCATCTCAAACAAACATACCCACTTCTCCATATCTCGTATTCTCTCTACCCACAACTTGTTCCTAAATTTATCATGAAAGAATTCAAGGCTCAAGTTGGCTTCAAAACAAGGGCTAGGATAATCATATTTCCACCTTATTCTCCACAAATATCATAGGTAGGTACTAAGAAGGAATGGCCTAAAATCATTTTCTAGTTCAATGTACATGTTAAACTAAGTGGCATCGACAGACTCTACTCATTCCACTTGTGCCTCGCCTCTCTCAAACAATCAAAGATGAGATAGAATGTACTCATCAGGCTCAAAATCTCACAAGTTAAAAATTTCGAGTTCTAAGCATTAATATAACATGACATCAATTGCCAAATTTGTTCAACTTAAAGCATGCATCAATTTCAAGTTATTCTGCCCTATCATAAGGTCAAACGATTCAATCGAGTTATGCTTCATCATAAGTCCAATCTCAAGTCAAGTTATAACAATTAAGAACCTTTCCCCACAACACATTCCAATTTCAAGCACAGTGTGAGAGTTAGATCAGAAAATGTGTACCCTTTTTTAAGAAATTACCAAGTGCGAACATTCCTTAACAATTTCAGCATGGTTTCGCTTGAATTTCGTTCAGCCCACCTGTAATCATCAACACACACACAACGTATCCAGTAGTTCCAAAATGTAATAATCTCATCAGACAAGATTAATTATCATTACAACCCCATCGAACTACACAATCCATCAACTCCTAACTACACTACAAAAGCAAGTAAAATAATTCAAAAACAAGTAAAGCAACAGTTCGACAACATAACAATCAAATAAAAGATAAGGATAAAAGGAATAACCGGCGGCCGTCCGTCCCAACCCCCCAAACTTAGTTTGAAGAATCTAAGTTTGAAAAGACGGAAAGGCGGCGATCACTGCGGGGCACCTCCGGGAGCATCAGGGTTGCGCCTGCGCCGCTGGTAGTATGATGGGAAATTATCAATCAGATCGTGGAGCTCCGTCTCGACTGCCGTCAGTCTGGTGTTCACCCCCGTGAACTGTTCCCCCATCCACGTCCTTTGAGTGCCCATGTCGTGTCTCAACCCGGTCATCTCTGTGCTCAAACCAGTCATCCGCAAGTCCAGTCCTGCCATCGAAGAGGCCATGCCCTGCATCGTCTGGAGCATCTCCTGCTGCCATGGGTGTCGCCCTCCGGCTGAGGACGTCCCGGCCCCCTGGTCCGGATTTGGCTCCTCCTCTTCCGCGGACTCATCCCCTGCATTTTCTGGCTCCGGTTGTACCAAGTCATAGAGTCCATATCCGCCACCACGCCTCTTCCAGAACCAGTGCGCTCTGTGGTCGGGAGAGTCCATCAGCAGATTAGCCTCCGAGTCCGGGGCTATGATGGAAGTAACGGCAGTGTTTGGCAACATAAACCATGCGTCGCCCACTAACTTGTACAAGAAGGCGTTCTCCCGTACAACAGAAATGTACTTCGCCAGAACAAGCGCAGAGAGGTCTAATTGGGATGCAGGCACTTCAGTCCCCACCCGCGGAATCCGGAAATGATCAAGGATCGGAGTGATGAGACCCCCACAGTATATGTTGGTGCGAGTGGGAGGACGGCTCCAATTATCCATGGCCACAGCAGCCATGGAGAATGATGCACCGGCCAGTAGGAAGTGGAGCATGAAGAGTTCCGACATTATAACATTGTTTGACTCGTGGCGACCGGAGACCGAATTTGCCACCACCTTGTGTATGTACCGTAGGACCGGATTCCGCACAAGAGTAGCCTTAGCAAGCTTCATCCTTAGATTCCCCAGCAATGTCTCCCCTGAGATAATTTCCCAGAACGCCTTGGGGTCGAATACATCCGGCACATATCTTGCATCTTCCTCGCATCCATAGATGGCATCCAGTTGTTTCCTCTCCAGAGTGTAACTGGTGCCCCCCATCTTAAAGGTCAGATGGGTGGGCTAGTTACCGGTACTCTTCCGCACAGACGCGGAAGCCAGAAATTCCTTGGTTTGTTCCTCCATTGCTGGCCATCTTTTCTCCAACAACGCCTTCCATCCAATGTTCTGTAGTAAAGTCTCCACATCCTCACGGATGCCCAGTTTTGTCATCGTTTCCGGGCAAGGGTATTTCGACCCGTGCACTACGCATTTCCGAAGATCCTTGAATGTGTTGTATTCAGCATCAGTGAATCCTGTTGGGCGTCTGGGTGCCATACTCACTACAAGAAATTCAAGCAAGAGTTACTTCAAATAATAGTCTCATCCCTTCAATCAGACACCCAAGATCACGAAACAAGTTGTGCGAAAAGAAAAACTCCTAGCAAAATACACCACCAACATTTACAGAATTTCATACCAAGGAATTTAGAACTCAACCCCCATAGTGCAACCACTAGTTCAAAGCCCTAATTTCTCACAACTCCATGAATATTTGCAAATAACATCGAGAAATATGCCCAGAAATTGAACAAAACATGAAAAATAACCATGAAACCTCATTGAGACATTCTATCGAACACCTAGCATGCACAGTTCAAAATCCCCCAATTCCTACTATAACCATCATCAAATCCAAATCCAATCAAGCAAAATAATTCAGTCATGCAAAGAAAACAATAAATAAACGTGAATAAGGGGAAGAATTTACCTTAGATTCGCCGGAAAAGTGAAAGGAAAATGAAGGAAGACGGAGGGTACCGTTCGGGAGCAAAATTTGGCAAAAAAAAATGAATCTCGCGCGGCCTCTATATATAGGCGCGCGATCCGTCCCGAGAGGAGAAACCCTATCCCGTTCGGGATGGGCGATCCGGACCGGCATAGCAGGTTCGAGCCGGCCGGTCCCGAACGGGACACATCCATCCCGTTCGGGATACAATACGGTATTTGTTCATTTCCCCCGAAAAATCCATCCCGAGCGAGACAGACTGCTCCCGCTCGGGATACGTCAAAATTCACGCGTCCCGAACGGAACGTATGGGTCCCGCTCGGGATACGTCTCGACGAGACAAAAATTATTGCGATTTAAGCATCCCGAACGGAATGATATTATTCCGCTCGGGATTTGTCACGGCCTTTCACGAATTTCATCCTTAAAAATCATAACTTTTCATCCCTGAAACAATCTAATCAATTCCTACCAAGTTAGGCGTCCCCCAAACGTAATACAATGCGAAAATTACCAGAACTTATGCAAATCTAACCTAAACGATACAAGCAAATGGTTTGCACTTGGGTTGCCTCCCAAGAAGCGCTGCAGTTAACGTCGGAAGCTCGACGAACTTACCCACTTACCATCACGCGAGTAAGATCTCCTTCACAGTCCGTGGTGGCTCGGAAGTGTGAAATCTTTTGACCTGGTGCCCATTTACCTTGAAGAGGTGGCCATCTTCAGTTTCCAAGTTCAGAGTCCCGTTCTTGAATACTTCGTGCACCTTGTATGGTCCTGTCCAACGAGAGCGGAACTTACCCGGAAATAATTTTAAACGAGAATTAAAATAAAGAACAAGGTCACCATTGTAGAAGTTCTTTACTCGAATCTGACGGTCATGGAACCGTTTTGCTCTCTCCTTGCACAACTTCGTGCTCTCATAAGCCTCATGTCTCCATTCCTCGAGCTCGTTCAGCTTCTGTATCCTCTCCCCTTGAGCTTTCAGGAAATCAAGATGCAAAGTCTTAATTGCCCAGAACGCCTTATGCTCAACCTCAACTGGAAGGTGGCAAGACTTGCCGTAGACCAGTTGGTATGGAGACATGCCGATTGGTGTCTTGAAAGCTGTCCGGTAGGCCCAAAGGGCGTCATCTAATCTCTTACTCCAGTCCTTCCGGTTGACCACCGTCTTCTCCAGCACTTGCTTGATCTCTCTATTAGCCAATTCAGCTTGTCCATTGGCTTGCGGATGATATGCAGTTGTCACTCTTTGTCGCACCCCGTATCTTGCCAACAGTTTGTCCATGAGCTTGTTGCAGAAGTGACTGCCCCCATCGCTCACCAAGGCCCTGGGAATGCCGAATCGAGCAACTAATGCCTGCAAAAACTTAAGCACAACTTGCGAGTCATTAGTAACTGTGGGTATGGCCTCAACCCATCGAGACACATAGTCCACAGCAAGGAGAATATATTTGAACCCGAATGAAGATGGAAAAGGACCCATAAAGTCTATGCCCCACACGTCGAATATATCGACTTCAATAAAGATTTTCTGTGGCATCTCATCCCTCCGAGTTATACTCCCCATTTTCTGACATCTCTCACAAGCTCTCACCATAGAAATACAATCCTTAAAAATTGAAGGCCAGTAAAAACCACAAGAGAGTACCTTCCGAGCTGTTCGGTTCGCACCGAAATGACCTCCGCTTACCGAATGGTGGCATTCCTCCATTATCTTCCTCCAATCGCTTTGATGGACACACCTGCGGATGATACCGTCAGCACACCTGCGAAACAGGTACGGTTCTTCCCAGTAGTAGTATTTCGCCTCCTTTAGAAACTTCTTCCTCTGATAGGGCTCTGCATCAGGAGGTAGGATACCTGCAACCAAAAAATTGCAAAAATCCGCATACCACGGAACAGTAGAAGTAGTCACAGTCATAATCATCTCATCTGGAAAATCCTCATTAATCAAACTAGCCTGATTGTCACCCTCGACCGGATTCTCTAACCTAGATAGATGGTCTGCAATCACATTTTCACAACCCTTTTTATCCCGAATTTCCATATCAAATTCTTGTAAAAGCAAAATCCATCTCAGCAGCCTAGGTTTCGAGTCAGTCTTAGCAAACAAATATCTAATCGCAGCATGATCAGTATAGACAATAGACTTTGCTCCAATCAAATAAGGGCGAAACTTATCATAAGCATAGACAACCGCAAGCAACTCTTTCTCAGTCACAGTATAATTAATTTGAGCAGGATTTAATGTTTTGCTAGCATAGGCAATAACTCTAAAGATCTTATCTCTAACCTGGCCTAGAGCTACCCCCACAGCAGAGTCACTAGCATCACACATCAGAATAAAATCCTCCTCCCAGTCAGGAGTCACTAACACAGGAGCCGACACTAACGCTCTCTTCAATCTCTCAAAGGCCTTCACACACTCCTCACTGAAATCAAAGGCAATGTCTTTTTCTAATAAACTACACAAAGGCTTAGTTATCTTAGAAAAGTCTTGAATAAACCTCCTATAAAAGCCAGCGTGTCCTAAGAAACTCCTAACTCCTTTCACTGTCTTAGGTAAGGGAAGCTGTTCAATAGCTACAATCTTAGCCTTATCAACCTCTATTCCCCTACTTGACACCTTATGTCCTAACACAATGCCTTCTCTAACCATAAAGTGACATTTTTCCCAGTTTAGCACTAAGTTCGTTTCCTCACACCTTTGCAAAACAGTTTTCAGATTAACCAAACAATCATCAAAAGACAAGCCAAAAACAGAAAAATCGTCCATAAATACCTCCATAACATTTTCAATTAAACCATGAAATATGGACATCATGCACCTTTGAAAAGTGGCTGGCGCATTGCACAGCCCAAAGGGCATTCTTCTGTATGCGAAAATCCCGTAGGGGCAAGTAAAGGCTGTCTTGTGTTGGTCTTCAGGAGCCACCATTATCTGATTATATCCGGAGTATCCGTCCAAGAAGCAGTAGTGCGATTTTCCTGCAAGACGATCAAGCATTTGGTCAATAAAAGGTAGGGGAAAGTGATCCTTACGAGTTGCATTATTCAAGGCCCTGTAATCGATACAGAATCGCCATCCAGTGGTTGGCCTCTCGATGACTTCCTCTCCTCCTGGCTTGATGACTTTCTCGAAACCCCCTTTCTTCGGAACCATGTGAGTCGGGCTGACCCACTCGCTGTCACTCGGAGCATAGATGATGTTGTTATCCAACAATTTCAGCACCTCCTTCTTCACAACCTCTTGCATCTTCGGGTTCAGCCTTCTCTGAGGTTGTCTTTTCGGCTTGCTTCCTTCTTCCAAAATTATCTTGTGCATCACAATAGACGGGCTGATCCCCTTTATGTCGGAGACCTGCCACCCTATCGCGGTTCTGTGCATCCTCAGAACTCTCTTCAGCTTTTCAACTTCTGTTTCCGACAGTGCTGAATTCACAATCACTGGATACGTGTCCTTCTCTCCCAGGAAGACATATCTTAGAGTCTCTGGCAAATCTTTGAGCTCCACCGCAGGGGCTTCGTTTTTTTTCTGTTCCTTCTTCAGCTTCGCTTCCAGTTCCTCTTCCTTGGTCCTCAACTCCAGAAATTTCACATCTTGCTTAGGCCTTACCTCCGGTGCCTTCTCCAATGCGTTCACCATCTCTAACAACTCATCACAAACTCCATACAACTCATCAAAGTCAAAGTTAGAGTGCAAAGAATCATGAATAACTTCCTCTAAAGCATCTTTCTTATCAGAATCAAAAGATAAGGGAAGAGATACTACCTCAATACTGTTGCACTCATCATACCTGTCCTCGTGCTTCTTCATCGCATCGGAAATCGAGAATGTCACCTTCTGGTCATTGAATCGAAAAGTCAATTCTCCATCTCTCACATCGATCAAAGCTCCTCCGGTCCGTAAGAATGGCCTCCCAAGAATCAAGGGCACATTCTTGTCTTCCTCCATATCCAGCACAACAAAATCTGCTGGAAAGATGAACTCTTTGACCTGCACCAACACATCCTCCACTATCCCCTTTGGCTGCGAAAGAGAGCGATCAGCCATTTGGAGAGTGATAGTGGTTGGTTTGATCTCTCCGATCTGCAATCTGTTGAAGATAGTTAGCGGCATCAGATTAATGCTCGCACCAGAGTCACATAAGGCATGACCGATCTCCAAGCCACCAATAACGCAAGGAATAGTGAAGCTCCCCGGATCTTGCCTCTTGATAGGCATCTTTTTCTGAATTACAGCGCTGCATTCCTCAAAGAGATTCACTGTCTCAAACTCCCCAAATCTCTTTCGCTGAGTTACTGCTTCCTTCAGGAATTTAGCATACCCAGGAATATCCTGCAGAACTTCCACCAATGGCAAATTAATCTGAACCTTCTTCAGATGTTCCAGAAATCGTGCGAACTGCTTGCTCATCTTATTCTTTGCCAATCTTTGAGGAAAGGGTATGTTGCTACCCTTGACAACTTCTCCAGAAGTGCTCCCCTTTTGTGTTTTGACTAGCTGGGGAGTCACTTCAGGTTCAACGTCCTCCTCTTCAGGACCCTTATCTTGGTGCTCCTGTCCATCATCACCCCCTGTGGGGTTACTGGGCCCATCATATGCTTTACCACTTCGGGTGGTAATGGCGCTGCAGTTCTTCTTTGGATTGGACTCAGTGTCGCTGGGAAACTGTCCCTGTTGGTGTTTCCCACTCACATACTTGGCAATGGTAGAGATTGAATTCTGCATTTCTGTCAGTATGCTGTCATACTTATCAAATCTCTTCTCAAGTTCCTCTTCCCTGGAACTCTGTCCTCTTCTGTCTTGCTGCCCATACTGCCTCCGCGGATTGTCACCCCCATTTCCTTGATTCGAGCTTTCACCTCTTTGCTCAAATCCGGGAGGTGGGTTCATGGCACTGTTCTGATTCCCATAAGACTGGTTCTGATTCCCGTAAGACTGGTTCTGAGGGTACCGAAAGTTGCAGTGATACTGAGGATTATCATTCTGATAGTACGGCCTTCGGTAGTTCCCATAATTTCCTCTGCCAATATAGTTCACATCATCTACTGGTTGGGCTTCCACTTGAGCTATTTCACCGTACTGATTCAGAATATGAGTTCCTCCTCTTGCGAAACTCCCCATCTGCTGCTGCTGCTGTTGAGTTCTATCCAAAAGAAGTAGATCCATCTTTGTTTCCATTGAGGCCATTTTTTCCTTCATCTCTTCCTGATCCTTTAAATCGGCCACACTCTTCACAAGTTTGTATTCCCTTCTTTCCTTCGGCCATTTGAAACTGTTTTCAGCCAGCTTCTCTATGGCCTTAGTGGCCTCATCTTCCTCCATATCGAGAAAGTCCCCTCCAGCAATATTGTCCAGCCGCAACTGTCTCATTCTCCACTCCGGCATAAAATTGGCAGATAATTTGTGCATTAGACATCCCATGTTTTCGACATCTCCTTATAAGCTTGCGGAATCTATCCCATGCTATGTAGAGTGGCTCGTCATATTCTTGGCTGAATGCCTGAATTTCTGCTTTCCTTTTAAGCGTCAGGCCTGGCGGAAAATACTTCAGCAAAAACTTCTCTTTCAAATCTTCCCATGTGCGTATCTCCGCTTTATTCAGTCCTATCAACCAATCCTTGGCCTCGTCTGTTGGGAAATCTGTCTAAGGTTTCCTCCCCCAGTAGCTTACTTGTTTAGATTATAGTTTTGGTGGATCAAATCCTAAGTCCTACCAGCGTCAGTTGTCTCTACATAGCTCTAGTCTTATATGTAAAGTCCTGTTTAGGTCTTTGTGTTGTAAGTCGCAGCTGATCAAGACTCATGCTGACACTGTTCACCAGCATGAGAAGTGCTTATGACTGGCTACTATTCACCAGTCGGGAAGGGTTTCATCAGCA
>JAPKLW010010861.1:0-10000 GCA_026898455.1 Plectranthus barbatus | reverse complement strand
ATTGCGTTGTATCTAAATTGGATTCTGCATTGATTGGATTCTGTCGAGTGAATCCAATCAAAATAGGGTTTAGAAACAGAACCTCTTTTGATTATTTGAACACACCAACTAGTTATGAAATTGCATTGACAGCCTCGACTCTTGTCCTAGCTCGTCGGAGAGCTAGATTTGCCTCAATTATTTGTCTCTTTCCTTCAGCCTTTCTCAAATTAGCTTCTGCTATTTCAAGAGTTTGCTGAGCTTCTTGTGAATCAATATCACTACCCTTTTCCGCATCATTTACTAAAACAGTGATCTCATTATTGCCTATTCTAGCAAAACCGCCCATCAGAGCCATCGTTAACCATTGGTCCTTAATGCGTATTCTCAAAATCCCTATATCTACAGCTGTAGCAATAGGAGCATGATTTGGTAATACGCCAATTTGACCACTATTTGTAGATAAAATGATTTCTTTCACTTCTGAATCCCAAATAATTCGATTAGGGGTCAGTACACAAAGATTTAAAGTCATTTCTTCAAATTGCTCTCCATTTCTAAGTTCATAGCCTTCGCGGTAGCTTCATCGATATTACCTACTAAATAAAAGGCCTGCTCAGGAAGACCATCTAATTCTCCGGAAAGGATCAATTGAAACCCTTTAATGGTTTCTGCTAGACCAACATATTTTCCTGGAGAACCTGTAAATACTTCGGCTACAAAAAAGGGTTGTGATAAGAAACGCTCAATTTTTCGCGCTCTTGCTACGGTTAAACGATCCTCTTCGGATAATTCGTCCAACCCAAGGATAGCTATAATGTCCTGAAGCTCTTTATAACGTTGTAAAGTTTGCTTAACTCTTTGCGCAGTTTCATAATGTTCCTCGCCAACGATCCGAGGTTGAAGCATGGTTGAGGTTGAATCTAAAGGATCTACTGCTGGATAGATCCCTTTGGCAGCTAATCCTCTTGATAGTACGGTAGTAGCATCTAAATGTGCAAATGTGGTAGCAGGGGCAGGATCGGTCAAATCGTCTGCAGGTACATAAACCGCTTGAATAGAAGTTATGGACCCTTCTTTGGTAGAAGTAATTCTTTCTTGTAAAGAGCCCATTTCGGTACTCAGGGTGGGTTGATAACCGACAGCGGAAGGCATTCTACCCAATAAGGCCGATACTTCGGATCCTGCTTGAACGAAACGGAAGATATTGTCGATAAATAGAAGTACGTCTTGTTCATTAACATCTCGGAAATATTCCGCCATCGTTAGGGCAGTCAAACCAACTCTCATACGAGCTCCCGGCGGTTCATTCATCTGGCCATAAACTAAAGCCACTTTTGATTCTGCAATATTTTCTTCATTAATCACTCCAGATTCTTTCATTTCCATGTAAAGATCATTTCCTTCACGAGTACGTTCACCCACTCCGCCAAATACGGATACGCCCCCATGGGCTTTGGCAATATTGTTAATCAATTCCATAATGAGTACCGTTTTACCAACCCCAGCTCCCCCAAATAGTCCGATTTTTCCCCCGCGGCGATAAGGTGCTAAAAGATCTACTACTTTAATTCCTGTTTCAAAAATAGATAATTTTGTATCTAACTGTATAAAGGCAGGCGCAGATCGATGAATAGGAAATGTTGTACTAGTATCTACAGGACCTAAATTATCAACAGGCTCTCCAAGCACATTGAAAATTCGTCCTAGAGTCGCTCCACCGACCGGAACACTTAGAGGAGCTCCCGTATCAATCACTTCCATTCCTCTCATCAGACCGTCTGTAGCACTCATAGCTACAGCTCTAACTCGATTATTTCCTAATAATTGCTGTACTTCACAAGTCACATTAATTGGTTGACCAACAGTATCTCGGCCTTTAACTACCAGAGCGTTATAAATATTAGGCATCTGGCCTGGCGGAAAGGCTACATCTAGTACCGGACCAATGATTTGGATGATACGTCCCAGGTTTTTTTTTTCAAGCGTGGAAACCCCAGAACCAGAAGTAGTAGGATTAATTCTCATAATAAAATAATAAATAAAAAAAAATATGTCGAAATTTTTTTGTGAAAATTATCGAATTCAAAATAAATGTCTGATAGTACGTCGATCAGTTAATTCAATAACAAATGGGAGTTAGCACTCGATTTTGTTGGTGCCCTCCAACCGAATCCAATTCAATCGTTTACTATTCAATGAGTTAATTCAATGAGTTAATTTGCAAACTCAACCAAGCTATTTTAAAAATTTCAAGCGGATGAATAAAGATCTTGATAAAGTTTTCCATTTGTCTACCATTATAGACAATCCCATCTATATTATATAAAATATTCTATGGAATTCGAACCCGAACTCTATTTATATTACGATTCATTATTTCTATCTTATTCTTAATTGGCTTTTCTTATTTTTTATTTCAGCATATCGATTTAGGTCTATAGCCTATTCTTTTCGTTTTTTTATACCCTTTCATCATTAGTTCATAGATGAATTACGCCCATTTCACATCTAGGATTTACATATACAACATATAGCACTGTCAAGAGGGAATTTCTTATTAGTTAGGTTAGGTATTTCGATTCCAAAAAAGATCAAAAAGAAAATGGGGTTGCGCTATATATATGAAAGAGTATAGAATAATGATGTGTTTGGTAAATCAAATACCATGGTCTAATAATCAAACATTCTGATTAGTTGATAATATTAGTATTAATTGGGAAGTTTGTGAAAGGTTTCTGTGAAAAGTTTCATTAACGCCCAATTCATTCGTGTCGAGTAGACCTTGTTGTTGTCAGAATTCTTAATTCATGAGTTGTAGGGAGGGATTTATGTCACCACAAACAGAGACTAAAGCAAGTGTTGGATTCAAAGCGGGTGTTAAAGAGTACAAATTGACTTATTATACTCCTGAATACGAAACCAAAGATACTGATATCTTGGCAGCATTCCGAGTAACTCCTCAACCTGGAGTTCCGCCTGAAGAAGCAGGGGCCGCGGTAGCTGCCGAATCTTCTACTGGTACATGGACAACTGTGTGGACCGATGGACTTACCAGCCTTGATCGTTACAAAGGGCGATGCTACCACATCGAGCCCGTTGTTGGAGAAAAAGATCAATATATCTGTTATGTAGCTTACCCTTTAGACCTTTTTGAAGAAGGTTCTGTTACTAACATGTTTACTTCCATTGTAGGAAATGTATTTGGATTCAAAGCCCTACGTGCTCTACGTCTGGAAGATCTGCGAATTCCTGTTGCTTATGTTAAAACTTTCCAAGGCCCGCCTCATGGGATCCAAGTTGAGAGAGATAAATTGAACAAGTACGGTCGTCCTCTGCTGGGATGTACTATTAAACCTAAATTGGGGTTATCTGCTAAAAACTATGGTAGAGCGGTTTATGAATGTCTTCGCGGTGGACTTGATTTTACCAAAGATGATGAGAACGTGAACTCCCAGCCATTTATGCGTTGGAGAGACCGCTTCTTATTTTGTGCCGAAGCAATTTATAAATCACAGGCTGAAACAGGTGAAATCAAAGGGCATTACTTGAATGCTACTGCGGGTACATGCGAAGAAATGATGAAAAGAGCTATATTTGCTAGAGAATTGGGAGTTCCTATCGTAATGCATGACTACTTAACAGGAGGATTCACCGCAAATACCAGTTTGGCTCATTATTGCCGAGATAATGGGTTACTTCTTCACATTCACCGTGCAATGCATGCAGTTATTGATAGACAGAAGAATCACGGTATGCACTTCCGTGTACTAGCTAAAGCGTTACGTCTGTCCGGTGGAGATCATATTCACTCCGGTACCGTAGTAGGTAAACTTGAAGGAGAGAGAGATATTACTTTAGGCTTTGTTGATTTACTGCGTGATGATTTTGTTGAAAAAGATAGAAGTCGCGGTATTTATTTCACTCAAGATTGGGTCTCCCTGCCAGGTGTTATTCCCGTGGCTTCAGGAGGTATTCACGTTTGGCATATGCCTGCTCTGACCGAGATCTTTGGAGACGATTCCGTACTACAGTTCGGTGGAGGAACTTTAGGACACCCTTGGGGTAATGCGCCAGGTGCCGTAGCTAACCGAGTAGCTGTAGAAGCGTGTGTAAAAGCTCGTAATGAAGGACGTGATCTTGCTGCTGAAGGTAATGCAATTATCCGTGAAGCTAGCAAATGGAGTCCTGAACTAGCTGCCGCTTGTGAGGTATGGAAAGAAATCAAATTTGAGTTTAAAGCAGTGGATACTTTGGATAAATAAGGAAAATGAAAAGTAATTACTCTCCGTTCTCTTAATTGAATTGCAATTAAACTCGGCCCAATCTTTTACTAAAAGGATTGAGCCGAATACAAAAATTCTAGTGCATTGCACGTATTTTGGATAAATACACATATCTCTAGATATAGAAGATTTGAAATAGAAATCTAAGACTCGAATTTTTCTATTGTTGTCTTGGATCCACAATTAAACCTATGGATCCTTAGGATTGGTATATTCTTTATATATCCTGTAGTTTCCCCGAATCAAGCGAAGTATCATAAATCTTTCGCCCCATCCTGTATATTGTCTTTTTCGTTCCGTGTTGGAATAGAGTTTTCACTTTTTAGTAGACGAGATTTTACGAAAAATGCTTTCTAGGAGAGAACAAACATTTCTTTTTTTGTTCGATGCGAAGAGACGGAGGAAAAACCTTTTTTATCATTCTATTTAATTTAGAATAAAACGGGATTCCATCATATATCATATTTATAGTGAAGTTTTACCCTCGTATTTCCACAAAAGCAAATCCCTATTCACACTTCCTATTAGTAGTGATTGAATTTCTATGTTTAGTTTGATAGGGAATAAAATATTCAAATAAAAATAAAGAATTGTGGATCAAATGACTATTCATCTATTGTATTTTTATACAATTTATACAAATAGTACAAATAGGGGGTGAGAAAACTCTATGGAAAGATCGTGGTTTAATTTGACGGTGTTTAAGAAGGAGTTAGAACGCGGGTATGGGATAAAGAAATTAACGGACAATCTTAGTCCTTTTGAAGATACTAGTGAAAGTGAAGATCCAAATCGAAAGGGTAGGGCTAAAAACATTCATAGTTGGAGGGGTCGTGGCAATTTTAGTTACAGTGATGTTGGTCCTTTATTTGGCATGAAAGATATTCAGAATTTCATCTCTGATGATATTTTTTTAGTTAGGGATAGTAATGGAGACAGTTATTCTATCTATTTTGATATAGAAAATAAGATTTTTGAGATTGACAGCGATCATTCTTTTCTGAGTGAACTAGAAAGTTCTTTTTCTAGTTATCGCAATTCTAGTTATATGAATAATGGATCTACGAATGAAGATTCCTTATACAATGGTTCCATTTATGATACTCAATCTAGTTGGAATAATCACATTACTAGTTGTATTGACAGTTATCTTCAGTCTCAAATCTGTATTGATACGTCCATTGTAAGTGATAGTAGTGACGGTTACATTTCTAGATGCGTTTTTGATAAACGTAAAACTAGTAGTGAAAGCGGGGGGGTCCAGTATACGAACCCGCGCGAAGAGTAGTGATTTAACTCTAAGAGAAAGGCCTAGTGATCTCGATGCAACTCAAAAATACAGGCATTTGTGGGCTCAATGCGAAAATTGTTATGGATTAAATTATAAGAAATTTTTGAAATCAAAAATGAATATTTGTGAACAGTGTGGATACCATTTGAAAATGGGTAGTTCAGAAAGAATCGAAGTTTCGATCGACCCCGGTACTTGGGACCCTATGGATGAAGACATGGTCTCTCTGGATCCCATTGGATTTCATTCGGAGGAGGAGCCTTATAAAGATCGTATTGATTCTTATCAAAGAAAGACAGGATTAACTGAGGCTGTTCAAACAGGCGTAGGTCAACTAAATGGTATTCCCGTAGCAATTGGGGTTATGGATTTTCAGTTTATGGGGGGTAGTATGGGATCCGTAGTCGGGGAGAAAATCACCCGTTTGATTGAGTACGCTACCAATCAATTTCTACCTCTTATTATAGTGTGCGCTTCGGGGGGGAGCGCGCATGCAAGAAGGGAGTTTGAGCCTGATGCAAATGGCTAAAATATCGTCTGCTTTATATGATTATCAATCAAATAAAAAGTTATTGTATGTATCAATCCTTACATCTCCTACTACTGGTGGGGTAACAGCTAGTTTTGGTATGTTGGGAGATATTATTATTGCCGAACCAAATTCCTACATTGCATTTGCGGGTAAAAGAGTAATTGAACAAACATTGAATAAAACAGTACCCGAAGGTTCACAGGCGGCTGAATATTTATTCCAGAAGGGCTTATTCGACCTAATCGTACCGCGTAATCTTTTAAAAAGTGTTCTGAGTGAATTATTTAAGCTCCACGCCTTCTTTCCTTTGAATTCTAATTCAATCAAGTAGAGCGCACTAAGTTCAATTATTTTATTTGTAGCAAACAAAAAAAGTAGTTAGCTTATCCTAATCTTAGCTTATCGGAATCAAAGTAACTAAAAAGGGAGTTTTCTTTGACGACCTAAGATCTAATTGTAGAAAGAATCAAAAGTTGCGTATAACTCTTTTTTTTACCTAGATTCCCGATTACTAATTAAGAAGGTCTCTATCAACAAGATAAAAACGTGAGTTCTTCCTTTCGTGAAATTAGGAAAATAAAACGAATTTCATCTTACGTATATAATCAAATTATAGAAAAAATAGATATATAGTTTTGTATCTTTCTCCATCTCCCGAAAATCTCGTTTTCACTAAAAATCCCGGTTGTGTCGTATTCTAACGAATCTTTCGATAATTTGTAAGAAACTCTTTCTTTATTAAATATTAAAATGAAATTCGAAGACAAGAACAAAGAAACGAAGAAAAAAAAAATGGATTATCATATGTATCTTTCATGTAGATAGATGAATAAGTCCATTTATTTAGTTCTACATTCCTTGGACTTATTCTATATACTCACTTAGATACTTAATATCTCTAATAAGAATTTTCAAATTGAATTAATTAATTATTAATTAATAATAACTACGAATTCATAATAATTACAATTATTAATTATAATTAGTATAAATATAAAATATGATATAAAAAAAAAATAAGAACAGGTACAAATAATAAATCGAGGTACCCCATTTTATGACAACTTTCAATTTTCCCTCTATTTTTGTGCCTTTAGTAGGCCTAGTATTTCCGGCAATTGCAATGGGTTCTTTATTTCTTTATGTTCAAAAAAACAAGATTGTTTAGATCCGAGGGGACCCAGTCTCATTCTTTTTTTTTTACTTAGACTTGTAGCATAACAGAGATATTGATTTCGGAAAAGAAAATATAGTAGAAGTAGAACATGTGATTTCCGCCGAACATAAAGGAAAAAGCTCTTATGTCTGCAGAAAATGATCTATAGATAACTGAATTCTAGCCAGTTTCAATATAGATCAGGATCGCTGGATGCCTAAAATGTAAACTTGGTGGATCTATATGTATATCAATATGTATATTGGGATCATATGAGGGGTATGTTATTATTTTAGATCTAAACAATTTGATGAATTACTCCTAAAAGTTCCCATTAAACTAGTGCTAGTTCACATCAAACTAGTGCTAGTTGATGAAAGTTCATTCGGAAACAAAAAAAGTAAAGTCAAAATCATTTGGGGTATTCTCTCAATTTCAATAAAATGTAATCGGATGAAGTATGAGTTGGCGATCAGAACATATATGGATAGAACTTATAACGGGGTCTCGAAAACTAAGTAATTTTTGTTGGGCCCTTATCGTTTTTTTAGGTTCAGTAGGATTCTTGTTGGTTGGAACTTCCAGTTTTCTTGGTAGAAATTTGATATCTTTTGTTCCGTCTCAGCAAATTCTTTTTTTTCCACAGGGAATCGTGATGTCTTTCTACGGAATCGCGGGTCTCTTTATTAGTTCCTATTTGTGGTGCACAATTTCCTGGAATGTAGGTAGTGGTTATGATCAATTCGATAGAAAGGAAGGAATAGTGTGTATTTTTCGTTGGGGATTTCCTGGAAAAAATCGTCGCATATTCCTCCGATTCCGTATAAAAGATATTCAATCCGTTCGAATCGAAGTTAAAGAGGGTATTTATACCCGTCGTGTCCTTTATATGGATATCAGAGGCCGGGGGGCTATTCCGTTGACCCGTACTGATGAGAATTTAACTCCACGAGAAATTGAACAAAAAGCCGCGGAATTGGCCTATTTCTTGCGCGTACCAATTGAAGTATTTTGATTTTGAGAAAAGGAACTGGGCGGAAGAACGGATGCTTTCTCGGCAGGAGGGAAAAACGCAAGAATCCTTTTTTTCGATAACTAAGTGATACTTTAGATGCAGATAAACCATATATTGTAAATTATTTTCTTTGTCAATCGACCTTTTTATCTGTTCTTTACTATACCAATAATAATGGGTTTTCTTAATAATGATAACGGGCCCATTTCTGTCTTGTTTTGCCGCTTATTTTTTTGACCATCACAATATCTTTCTCTCAATTATTCTATTCTTGACTATGGAAAATCGTTGGAATTTTTTTTTTGAAATATTGAATATTTTGATAGAATAAGGAGTTCTTTCGTCTCAAAATCTCAATAATATTCATTTCTTAAAGTACTTCTTTCGGCCATTCATCG
This sequence comes from Plectranthus barbatus, assembly GCA_026898455.1. Taxonomy (NCBI): domain Eukaryota; kingdom Viridiplantae; phylum Streptophyta; class Magnoliopsida; order Lamiales; family Lamiaceae; genus Plectranthus; species Plectranthus barbatus. The sequence goes on along the minus strand of JAPKLW010010861.1, from coordinate 1,343 downwards.
AAAGGAGACATTTGTTTGCAATTTGATGAATTGAGGTATCTGGCAACACTATTTTGTATCTTCAGTCGAATTTGAAGTGGAGTGTTAGTCTATTTCTGTATTCTTTCTAGATTCAAAACAAAATCACAAATAAAATAATAAAATAGATTCATAGGTTTGATGCCCTGTCTAGAACTCATGTTTGAAAGAAATATTCGATCACATAAAGTCCGACAAATGGAGTGGGTTAATTTTTAATTAACAGGCGAAAAATGGCAAAAAAGAAAGCATTCACTCCTCTTTTGTATCTTGCAGCTATAGTATTTCTGCCCTGGTGGATTTCTCTCTCATTTACTAAAAGTATGGAATCTTGGGTTATTAATTGGGCGAATATCGGCCAATCCGAAATTTTTTTGAATGATATTCAAGAAAAAAGTATTCTAGAAAAGTTCATAGAATTAGAAGAAATCCTCTTCTTGGAAGAAATGATCAAAGAATACTCGGAGACATATATACAAAAGCTTCTTATAGGAATCCAGAAAGAAACGATCCAATTAATCAAGATACACAACGAGGATCGTATCCATACAATTTTACACTTGTCGACAAATATAATCTGTTTTGTTATTTTAAGTGGTTATTCTATTTTAGGTAATGAAGAACTTGTTATTCTTAACTCTTGGGCTCAGGAATTCCTATATAACTTAAGTGATACAGTAAAAGCTTTTTCAATTCTTTTATTAACCGATTTATGTATCGGATTTCATTCACCCCACGGCTGGGAACTAATGATTGGTTCTGTATACAAAGATTTTGGATTTGGTCATAATGATCAAATTATATCTGGTCTTGTTTCCACTTTTCCGGTTATTCTCGATACTATTTTTAAATATTGGATTTTTCGTTATTTAAACCGTGTATCTCCGTCACTTGTAGTTATTTATCATTCAATGAATGATTGATAAACGATCTACCAATATTAATCCAATTAGAACGTTTCTTACTTTGTAGTTCTACATAAGTATTAAAAACATTCTATCCGGGGGGTTTTCATACTATTTTTATAGTATTCCGGTAAAATGATTCCAATAAATAGCAGAATCGTGGATAGGAAACTATACTAGCGACCTACCCAATTTATTGTAGAAATTTTCAGACCAATGATTAGACTATGCAAACTAGAAATACTTTTTCTTGGATAAAGGAACATATTACTCGATCTATTTCCGTATCGCTCATGATATATATCATAACTTGGACATCCGTTTCAACTGCATATCCCATTTTTGCGCAGCAGGGCTATGAAAATCCACGAGAAGCGACCGGGCGTATTGTATGTGCTAATTGTCATTTAGCTAATAAGC
>JAPKLW010010860.1:0-11068 GCA_026898455.1 Plectranthus barbatus | reverse complement strand
CTAAGCTATCAGCTGGAGAAGGGAAACTTAGCCAGATTTCCCAACAATTTCCCCCTTTTTGGTGCGATCAAAGCCTAACCAGCGAGCACTCAGCTGATGAGGAAAGTTACAAAGCATTTCTGGGTTTTTACAAATAAACCTATCAGATCTAAACCCATGAAACTACTTCCTCACATCCGCTCTAACCTAAAAATCTTCCCCCTCAAACTGGGAGAGATATTGCTCGATTAAATTTTGAAGTAAAACTCTGAGCCAGGTTAGAATCAACAAAGTATCAAAATGAGTGCTGGTGCTGATTACACTGAATGTGTAAGTTCAGCTGGTAAGTAAAAAGTTGACATTAGTTGGACAATGAGAAATTGTCGTCAACCCGTCAGTAATCAATCCATTAATGATGTTACAATTACAAGTACAGGATTAAAAACTGACTAGTCTAACTGATACAAAATTACTTACACAAAAAAAATGAAGAGTACAAGACTTATGGCTGAGATGAAGATCCAGGTGATAGATTGCGATTTGCTAAATTCCTCAAGATCTCTGTAAGAGCCGCCATATCTTGTTCCCTCTTCAAGCGCTCCTCAGCAGCAATGCGACGCTCTTCCGCAGCAAGTCGAGCCCTCTCCTCATCAGCGACTGCTCGCGCCCTTTCCCCCTCTTGGATCCGCGCCAAAAAGGAGTTCACCCCAGAGGTGAAAGCCTCCATTTGTTGCGCCATCTCTGCTCGGTAGGAAGAAAAGCGCTGGTCCATCCTGGCATCAATGAGAGCAACCAGTTGCGCAGGCGGATGGACTTCGGAAAGAGGCTCTGCTGACAGGGCCATCGAAGTGGGGGGCTCAACAGATGAGGCTTCAGCCATCACTATATCAGCGCCAGATGCCCCATCCACAACTTGCTCTGCAGCGGCTGCTGGTGCTGCTGCTGCTGCTGCTGACTCTTCTTCTGCGGCTGACTCCCCCACCAGCATCTCAGCTGATGCTGGCGGGACTTGTTCGGAAACGGTGGGTGTATCAACTTCCACCACCTGCCAGTCGATGTGTTCATGGGATACAACATTTGGAACACCAGCGACTGCAGTGGTCAGCCATCTGCTGCGGGAGGGATCCTCCTCCACCACATGATCAATTAGCAACTCAGTGGCTGCCATATCGAACAGACGGGCAAAGTAGAGGAGGAGCGGTGGGAGGGCAATCAGTATTCGGATCCTTCGGAGAGCGTAGACCACCTGAAAGCCCCGGCTGGTGCGGTGGAACTGGAGAAAGGGCACTCGGACACGCCTTGGCCTCGGGAGTCCTGAGCTGCCAGTCCTTAGGCGATAATCAAGAATCTTCTGCACTCGCCGCCGGACATGCCTAAGGGACAAAGGCTCTGGCTCGTCAGTTAATGTATCCATGAATTCATTCTTCCAGTCCTCTTCATTCCTCCAGTATTGCAGCCCCAGCCTAGCGTACAGAACTGAGCGCTTCTCCACCGTGAGATACCGCTCCACACGGTCAAAGATCCTCCATCGCCGCAGCTCACAGTACAGGGTCGGGTTGACAAACCACAGATACCGGAAGTCATTGAACATGTCGAAATCAACGGCATCCTCGACCTCCACTGTGATATTTTCTGCGTACTCATACAGAGTACGGTTGTAGAACTCCATTGGCCTCAGGGGCAGGCACCAGTCCTGGATGCGGGAAGCTAAGACCGACTGGTGGGGGAGCCCGCGGAGAGGAATGATGTTGAGAATGCTGTAGTCAGGCACTTGAGAGGTGTCGAAGGCCTCTTCTCCGCGTAACTCCCACCGATGGGGTCCATTGACCATCTCCTCATATTCCTCAGCGTCGACCACGTTGTAATTGAGGACGCTGACGGTTATGTCACGTCGTGGTCGCGAATCAGCACGTCGAGGCTGTGCTGGTGAGGATGTCGCTGGTCGTCCAGAAGTTGAGGCTCCTTGGGACTGTTGACGACCGAGCTGAGCCTTCCCTTCCTTTGCAAAATCTGGGAACAGGTTCCTTGGCTCCATCCTCTGGATTGTGGAGTGCTGGACAACTGGTGGCTCCTCTTCTTCAGAATCATCAGAGATAACAATGGGAGCCTTCCCAGAAGTCCTTGCACCAGTCTCCACATCCATCTCTTCTTCCTTCTCTGCCTCCTTCTCCTCCTTCTCCTCCGCCAGTTTTTCCGGGGTGGTCGCCCGCTCATCAACTCCTCCGCTGGCAACCCCTTGCACTGCCAGCGGGCCTTCTTCGGCAACTCCGCCTCCGCTGGCATCCCCTTGCGCAGCCAGCGGGCTCCCAGCCTCTTCCTCATCCGGCTGGTAGTGCTCGACTATGGACATGATGTCCTCGTCGACTCCCATCACCAGCAGGCGCTGATATGTATCTTCTGGTAAAAGTTCGCCTGGTGGTGGGGAAGCTGGGGGGCTGGCACTTGGACTTTCATCAGCCTTTCCTTTGCCCTTGCTTGCCAGCCTCAGCTGTTCAGCCAGCTCCTCCTGGCGCCTGGCTTCATGCTCAGCCTGCACCTTGGCATAGGCTTCATCGCGGGCTGCTAGCTCAGCCTCTAATTTTCGCTGGGCTGCCAAGGCCTTCAGCCTTGCGTTGGCTTGCTTCCTCCTGACAATGGAGGCACTTCTCTCCTTCTTAGCCTGCTCCATCACCAGCTGAGCTCTGGTTTGGACCCTCTTCCTCTTCCGGGTCATAATCTCCAGCTGCTCCTCCTGGGTCTGTCCCAATATGTTCCTTGGAGCTGGACCAAGAACCAGTGCCTGATGTGGCTGCTGATGCTGAGAAGTCTTGGGCTTCTTGCGGGAGGTCTTCTTGGTGACTGGCACCTGCTGAACTGGCTGAGGGCGACTGCCAGAAGCATCCACTTCCGCCTCCTCCATTTGAGTAAAAAGAGACTCAGTCTCCATCTTTCTTTTCAGCTCGGCCCTTGCCTCCTCCGTCAGCGGCTGTGCCATGACTGGCACCTGTTCCCCCTTATCCTCCTCTTCTTCCTCCGAGACGACCTCAGCTGGATCCACTGCTGACTTTCCCCTCAGCCTCCGCGGCTTATGGTAGTCAGGGCGAGGCAGCTTGGCCTGCTCCTTGGTGGGCGGAATGAAGTCCGAACTCACCAGTTGTTCCCCCTGGTCCACTCCATCTCCAATCTCCATCTCCAGGATATGGCTGATCCGCAGCCCAAAGGATACGGAGTGAGCGAACGTCCCATCAATTGGAATGTTGGCGTTCCTGGCTACATTCTCCAGCAACTGGCCAAAGAAGAACTCGGCCCAGTTGCCCTCAATCCCATCCACCAGCGCGCACATCACCGAAAACTTGCGCAGGCTCAGCTCGGCGTAGGATCCGACTTCGCACTGCAACATCCTGACAACGATGTCGCACACCATCTGCCACCAGTCATCCATCTCCGACTTCCTCATACCAGTCCGGAAGACGGTGACTTCGTCCCTCTTCCATTGTGTCCACCTCCTTCGGAATTCCACCGTATCATCCTGATGATACGTGGCGACTTCCTCTCCTTCATTCCTCAGGCCGAAGAGATTGGCGAGGTATTCGGCGGTAACGGTGATCAGGTGGCCGAACACCGATGTAGTGAACGACCTCCTGTCGTCAGCAACCACGGCCCGAGCGTAAAACTCGGCTACCATGTGCGGATGGAAGGTCTCGGGCCTTGCCGTCAAATACTGACGAAGGCCTTCCCGGTCGATCATCTCGATCAACTCCTCCCCATAATTCTTGCGCGCCAGTTTCTCGTTCAGAATCTTTTCTTTCTGAACTTGCGCCGCCCTCATTTGCGCGTTCGAGAGCTGAGCCCTGGTCGCCGGCTTGTTCAGCTGAACCAGTCGAGCGAACGGAAGAGTATAATCTATATCTTCAATCTTCACAATGCCGGTGTACGTCGGCATGTGCTGCTCGGCAACTGGTAGTCTGGGCTCACCAGACGATGAAGATGTGGAAGGTGGGTTGTCTTCCGGGGGATTATCAGTTGGGGGGCGTGAAGATGAAGCCATAATCTCAGGAAACTTAAGAATTTTGAGAGAGAATGAGATAGATTAGGGCTGGAAAAAACTTGAAAGAACGTAAAGGTTTTTCCGATGAAGAGTCTCGAGTATTTATACTCGAGTCCATGCAAGATCAGACGACCAGGATCAACGCTCAGCAAGCGGGAATCGACGGTCATCAGCAGGCCCATTTCCCTGTGCGACGTGCGCGGTCGTGCTGACGTGGGGCGCGCCGTGTAGTTGACGTGGCGCTCAGCGATTGGTGGAAACCAAAAGTCGGACTGCGCAGCCACTGTGCACATTAAATGTGGCATTAAATGCCGCATTAAATTCTGAGGCCAGTACACGCTACATGGATTCGAACGATCCCGCCATTTCTGCGACAGCTGGCTTGGCTGGGCATCACCAGCATACGCCAGTCGCATACTTCCTCCTAACTGGTTGGCCTCTTCATCAGTTGGCAACTGATACCACATGCTTATAATACATTCTGCTGACAAACGCATCAGTTAGCAACTGATACCACTTATTGAAGAGCCATTTCTCCACTTGATGATAATTTCTTCAGTTAGCAGCTGATACCACCTTGTAGATATACATCATCAGTTAGCAACTGAGACCACTTGAGAAATCAACTACTTGCTGGTAGCACGTCCTGCTGGCAAACTCATCAGTTAGCAACTGATACCACTTGATGATCAGACTAGCGACCTTAACCAATATTGAAAGCTTGGACTCAATTTTCGCCAGTCGTGGGAATGACCACCAGTTATCTGCTGGCAACTGGAAGTGGATCCATTTCTTCAACACTGCTAGAAGGTGGCAGCTGGGACCCAATTTCGCTTCAGCGGAAGATAAAAGCTGGCAAGATGAAATGAGAGCTGGGACTCATTTCCTTGGACAATTGAGGGATAAAGTCCGCCAGTAGATATCATCTGTGGTTGGTAGACACCACCAGTTGAGAAACAACATACGAGGAATGTGAAACGACTAAGAGCTTGGACTCAGTCGTAATCAGCATCCACCAGAAGATCAAGAACAGAATGAGAGCTTGGACTCATTCTTCCTCATCATTAAGGCTCGCATCAATCTCCATAAGACCGAGTTTGATGCACAACTCCTTGAATCTTGCTTCTGGCAGGGGCTTTGTGAAGATGTCAGCCAGTTGATCTTCAGTACGAATGTAGTCCACGCTGACATCCTTCTTCTCGACATGATCACGAATGAAGTGATGTCGAATGTCTATGTGCTTGGTTCTGGAGTGATGAACCGGATTCTTCGTGATGCACATAGCACTGTTGTTGTCGCAATAAATAGGAACACAGCCAGTGTCCACTTCATAATCAGCCAGTTGTTGCTTGAGCCAAATAATTTGAGCACAGCAACTGGCAGCGGCAACATACTCAGCCTCAGTGGTAGAAGTAGCAACTGAGTGCTGCTTCTTGCTAAACCAGCTGATTAGCTTGTGTCCTAGAAATTGACACGTACCACTGGTGCTCTTGCGGTCAATACGGCATCCAGCGAAATCTGAATCTGAATATCCGATAAGCGTAAGCTCATCATTTCTGGGATACCATATTCCAAGAGATTCTGTCCCCTTCAGATATTTCACAATCCGTTTAGCAGCTTCCATGTGTGACTTCTTAGGATTAGCTTGAAATCTGGCACACACTCCGACTGAATACGAAATGTCGGGTCTGCTGGCAGTGAGATAGAGGAGTGATCCAATAATTCCTCGGTAAATAGTAGGATCAACTGATTCCCCTTGCTCATCAAGAAATATCTGGCAGCTGGTACTCATCGGGATCCTTAGAGACTTAGTCTTCTCTGGGCAATATTTCTGAATTAGATCCTTGGTATACTTCCGCTGGCTGATAAATATACCATCAGCTGACTGCTGGACCTGGAGTCCTAGGAAGTATGTCAGCTTGCCCATCATACTCATCTGGAATGAGGTCTGCATTAGCTTAGAAAACTTCTCACAGAGAGATATGTTCTTGGATCCGAAGATGATGTCATCGACATAGATCTGCACCATCAGCATGTCACCACCATCCTTGAGAAGAAAGAGAGTCCTATCAATCTTCCCTTTCCGAAATCCATTGCTGGTGAGAAATTGTGACAGCGTTTCATACCAAGCCCTGGGCGCCTGTTTCAATCCATACAGGGCCTTTCTCAGCTTGTATACCTTGGTGCCTATCTCAAATCCAGGAGGTTGCTCTACATATACCTCCTCCTTTAGTTCGCCATTCAAGAATGCGCTCTTCACGTCCATCTGGAACACCGTGAAGCCGTGATACGCTGCATAGGCCAAAAACAGCCGTATCGCCTCCATTCTTGCAACTGGTGCAAAGGTCTCATCAAAATCGATGCCTTCACACTGTCTATAGCCCTTGGCGACTAAACGAGCCTTGTTCCGGACCACAATGCCATCTTCATCTCGCTTGTTCTTGAAAACCCACTTGGTGCCGATCACTGACTGGTGTGATGGTCTCTCTACCAAGTCCCAAACGTTATTGCGAGTGAACTCCGCAAGCTCTTCGTGCATGGCATTGATCCAATCGGCAGATTCGAGCGCATCTTTGATGGATGTAGGTTCCATCTGAGATATAAAGCAACTCAATAGCGCACTGCCGTGCCTGGTCTGGACAGAACCTTCCGGATCACCGAGAATAGCATCAGATGGGTGATCCCTCAGCCATTTGGGAGGACCAGCGACTGCTGGTGCTGGCTGTGAAACAGGTTCTTCTGTCCTGGCGACTGGTGCTTCCACATTTCCACCAGTCGGAGCTGCAACATCAGCTGGTGCTGGACCTTCACCAGTTGGAACAACTTCATCAGCATCACCTTCTGGCTGGTTGTCTGAATCTCCTCCAATGTTGTCAGCATCAGCTGGAACATCCTCTCCAGCTGGTCCATCACTGCCTTCTTCTTCAAAAAGGCCAGTAGGGATTCCCCCTAGATTGTTACTGGGTCCACTCAGGGAGATTGAGTGTAAGGTCTCAGCAAGGTCATTTGCATCACCGACCCTCTCAGGTTGCTGATGGGCACCTGAGGTAACTGGTTGTGAAGATGATCCATTCATCGGTCTAGTCGAACCAGTTGGTTGAGCATTGGAAGAATTCCTGCCCAACTGGTCATTGACATCATTGACCTCAGGAACATCTTCAGCCAGTTGGCGTAAGGTCCTGCGCACTAAAGTAGCTTCATCAAAAACAACATTGCATGTTATTTCCACAAGCTGGGTCGTCTTGTTAAATACTCTGTAGCCCTTGTGAGAGGGGTGTCCATATCCGACAAACACACCCTCATCAGCTTTAGGCGAGAAAGCATTTAAGTTCGACTTCCCATTATTATGGATATAACATGGAGAACCGAATGCACGAAGATGAGCTAAAGTAGGCTTACGACCGAAGTACACTTCGTAGGGAGTTTTCTGAAGTCTGTCGTTGATCCCGCTCCTATTCTGAGTATAGCAAGCAGTCACCAACGCCTCTCCCCAGAAACTCTGACCCAAACCAGACTCAGCCAGCATGGATCGGACTGCTTCCTTCAGCGTCCTGTTCCTACGTTCTGCCAGTCCATTCTGCTGTGGTTGCCTTGGAGTAGATCTCTCATGCTTGATCCCGGCTTCCGCGCAGAAATCCATCAGCGGACCATTGCAGAATTCAGTCCCATTGTCCGAACGAATTCGCTTCACCACGGCTTCTCTCTGTTTCTGAGCTTGGATGATCAACTCTGGAAGAATCATCTTCACCTCATCCTTTGTTCTGAGAAGCTTCACCCATGTATAGCGCGAGTAGTCATCGACTACCACCAGCGAATATCGTCTTCCTCCAATGGTTTGCGGCGTTACTGGTCCAAACAGGTCCATATGTAACAGCTCGAGTACCTGACTGGTACTAGGGTGAACTGGCGACTGGCTCTTGAAGGATTTCTTGGTCTGTTTGCCTTGCTGGCAGGCCTTGCAAATCCCTTCCTTCTTGAACCCGCCCTTGGGAAGACCATCTACAAGATCATGCTTGGTTAGATAATTAATAGTTTTGAAATTCAAATGACTTAACCTTTTGTGCCACAGCCAGTTGGTCTCCATGGAACTGGTGGCAACAAAGCATGTATCAGTCTTCCCGCTTTGCCAGTCAACGACATACAACCCTCCTTTGCGGACACCTTTCAGCTTGGTCTCGCCAGATTCTTCATTCTTGATCTGGCACCCGGATTTGTCAAACACAATGGTGTAACCAATGTCGCACAGCTGGCTGATGCTCAGGAGGTTGTGCTTCAGGTTGGTAACAAGGGACACGTTGACAATACGCACATCATCCTTCTCTATGCATCCCTTGCTGATAACTCTGCCCTTGGAGTTATCACCAAAAATAACTGGAGGTCCTCTGACCTTGGTGAGCTCCGAAAACAAGAACTCCTCACCAGTCATATGAGCGGAGCAACCACTGTCAATGATCCACTCGCTCGACCTCTGAAGCTGATGCGCATGATCCTGGTCCTGCAAGAAAAATGAAATCATTTAGGTCCCCGATCATCAGCGGGTCCTGCAGGGTTAGATCTCTGGATCATTCCTTTCGGAATCCAGATTTGTGTGATTTTCAGCTCGGTGTTACCCTTGCTGACATCACTCATGGCCTTTCCCTTCCTCTTAAAATAATGCATGGAATTGTTTTTGGAAGGTGTGGCTGTGTGTGCAGTTCCTCTAGAAGTATTCTTCTTCTGAGGAGATCGGAAATTTCTTTCCGACCGCTTGTGCTGCCTTGGTGGTCTTTGGAACTGTGGACCATGGTGGTTAGCCTTCCTAGCCCTTGATGAAAACATTTGATTGGGCTCAGGCCTCCGATAGGTATTCCTCCTATCGGGAATTGTCCTTCTCTCAGTATTCTGCTGAGAGTGGGACCCCTTGTAAGTATGCTGGCAACTGGCATACTTATAAGGTTGTGTGTGGAACCTCTGGACAGCTGGTGCTGGCTGTCGGGTTCCACTGGCTGCTGGTGCTGACTTCCTTGCCTTGGAATATTTTGGCTTAGTCAGCTTCTTAGGGTGTGCTGGCGTCCTGTCAGCAGAGGAATTTGCCAGTCGAGGTTGTTGTCGTGATGACTCACCTTTATATCTGGGCTGATGATTCCTTTGCTGATCAGCCATACGAGGTATGCTGGCAGCACCAGCTGGTGCTGACTCATTTACCGTTCTGCCCTTACCCTTACCAGCATTGGGTTGGTTTATGCTCGAATCATTTGTAAATCCCAACCCGGATTTATCATAAGGTTTTCTCCAATGACTTAGAGCTGCCTCTAAATCCTTAGAGCCCTTGTTTAGAAAATTGATTTTATTTTCTTGCTCCAGAACGAGACTGTGAAGGTTATCTCGCTCAGTTTTTGTACTTTGAAAATCTTGGAGCAAGTCGAAATGAGCCTTTTTCAAAGTTTCTAGCTCTTCGCTGAGTGACCTAGATTTTTCAATCTCACTGGTCAAAATGGAAACTTGATTTTTCAGCGAAGTGTTTTCGCCAGCTAAAACATTTTTCATTTCATAAAATTTTAAAAACTCATGCTGAAGAACATCTAAAGTGACATCTTCTGAGTCGGAGCAATGCGACTCAGAATCGTCTATGATTTGAACAGGCATGATATGCAATTGAGGATCTGATTGTACCTCATCATCAGCAGTCAATGCCAGATGTTCTTCCTTGTCAGCATCTTCTTCAGCTGACACTTCTCCTAGAGCAGCCATGAATGCCAGAAGAGCTTCTTCTTCAGACTCTCCATCTGACTCGTATTCCCCATCATCATGGTCGGGGATATCAGGAACTTCAGTCCTTGTCAGCATGGCTTTGGCAACTGCCTTGGAGGCACGCTCTTCAAAGAGCTTCTTCAGCCGTTCCCTCTCAGTTTTGTCCACCTGCGGACATTCAAATTTTAAATGGTCAGGGGATTGGCATTGATAGCAAGCACGAGGAGCTCTTTTGACGAATTTCCCGTCAGTTGAGCTTGAAGAGACTCCCTGCTTTGACTTAGCCTTTTCCAGTAGGACGGCCAGTCGTTTCATTTGCTGCTCAAGTTTAGCGATAGAGCTCTCGCCACTTTTAGAGTAAGATCCTGACGTGGATGGGATCTCCTTCGGCTGGTTGGTCTGCCCAGCAGGCCTGTCAGCATGGAAGGGCTTCTTGGGCATCCGCTTGAAGTCCTTCTTGACGAAGTAAGCTTCGTCCTGAGCCTTAACGCTGGGGGATCCAACATTCCTGATAGCCTCGTTTTTATTCACTATCTGGATATCCCATTCATGTGCCTGCAACTGAGCAAACACTTCTTTAGGAGTTAGTTTGGATAAATCTTTCTCCTTTAGTGCGGTGGTTTTCACAAACCAATCCTCCTTCGGCATCTTGGACAGGATCTTCGAGTTAAGATCAGCATTTTCGTACTCCCTGCCCAGAGACTTCAGCTCGCTGACAATGGCGTTGAATCTCGCCTCCATCTCCTTGATGGTTTCTCCAGTCAGCATCTGGAAGGACTCATATTTATCCACCGCAACCTGCAATTTGTTGCGTTTCATTTGGTCAGTTTCTTGACATAAACTATCAAGAAAATCCCATACTCCCTTAGTAGTATCAAACCGCAGTGCGTCCTCCATCAGCGATTCTGGAAGGCACGCAAGGATCAGCTCATGTGCAATGGAATCCAGCTGATTCCGCTTTCTGTCCTCAGCATTCCATTCATCTTGGGGCTTTGGGACCACCGCAGCTGGACGATCTCCCAGCTGATGCTGAATCTTGGTGATCTCTATTGGCCCTGTCTCCAGTACATCTTTCATGTCTGGATGGATGCTCTTCAGGGAGATAAGCGTCCTCTTTCGCCATATAGAGTGCTTCTCCGTCTTGTAGTCCATTAGCTTTGGGATATTCATCTTGAAGTACCTGAGCTAGACAAACAGACAAACAAACAGGAGTGCAAGGAAACGTGGATCACGGTCCTAAGCAACACAGAAACGAACGGTCTGTAAGAACCTGTCTCTGATACCACTTGTTGGTCCCGGATATCAGGGTATACTTTGGCAGCGGAAAATACG
>JAPKLW010010858.1:0-11069 GCA_026898455.1 Plectranthus barbatus | reverse complement strand
AGCTGAGTAACCAGCAGAGTGCAAGAAACGATTAATCACATTTTCCGTTGCCAAGTTATACCCTGATAATCCGGGACCAACAAGTGGTATCAGAGCCAGGTTCTTATAGACCGATTGTTTCTGAGTCGCTTAGGACCGAGATCCACGTTTCCTTGCGCTCTATTTGTTTGTCTGTTTGATTAGCTCAGGTACATCAAGATGAATATTCCGAAGCTACTCGACTACAAGACTGTGAAGCATGATATATGGCGAAAGAGGTCGCTCATTTCTCTAAAGAGCATCCATCCGGAAATGAAAGATGTGCTGGAGAAAGGACCAATCGAGATCACCATGATACAGCACCAGCTAGGAGATCGTCCAGCTGCTGTGATCCCAAAGCCTCAAGGCGAATGGAATGCTGAGGACAGGAAGCGGAATCAGTTGGATTCCATTGCTCACGAGTTGATCCTGACTTCTCTTCCAGAGTCGCTGATGGAGGAAGCCCTCCAGTTTGACAATGCCAAGGGAGTATGGGATTACCTTGATAGCCTATGTCAAGAAACTGATCAAATGAAACGCAACAAATTGCAGGTTGCGGTGGACAAGTATGAGTCCTTCCAGATGCTGCCTGGAGAAACCATCAAGGAGATGGAGGCGAGATTCAACGCCATCGTCAGCGAGCTAAAGTCCCTGGACAGGAAGTGCTCAAATGAAGATCTTAATGCCAAGATCCTGTCCAAGATGCCCAAGGAGGACTGGTTTGTGAAGACGACAGCTCTCAAGGAGAAGGACTTATCCAAGATGACTCCCAAGGAGTTATTTGCTCAGTTACAGGCACACGAGTGGGATATCCAGATGGTGAACAAGAATGAGGCCATCAGGAACATGGGATCCCCCGCATCAAAGCTCAAGACGAAGCTTACTTCGTCAAGAAGGACTTCAAATGGAAGCACAAGAAGCCCTTCCATGCTGACAGACCTGCTGCCCAGCACAACCAGCAGAAAGAGATCCCAGCCACATCGGGATCTAACTCAAAAGACAGCGAGGGCTCTATCGCTGACCTTGAGCAGCAGATGAAACGACTGGCTGTCCTTCTGGAGAAAGCCAAGTCAAAGCAGGGAGTATCTCTGAGCTCAACTGACGGAAAATTCGTCAAGAGAGCTCCCCGTGCTTGCTACCAGTGCCAATCCCCTGATCATTTAAAATTTGAATGTCCACAGGTGGACAAAAATGAGCGGGAAAGGCTAAAGAAGCTCTTTGAAGAGCGAGCATCCAGGGCCGTTGCCAAGGCTATGCTGACCAGGACTGAAGTGCCTGACATACCCGACCATGATGATGGGGAGTATGCGTCAGACGAGGAGTCAGAAGAGGAAGCTCTACTGGCACTCATGGCAGCCTTTGGCGAGGAGTCAGCTGAAGGAAGTGCTGACAGTGAAGAGGCACTTGCAGCTGATGATCAGGTACAATCATCAGCTTCCCCAATGCATATCATGCCTTCTATCAGTTTAGACGATTCTGAGTCGCGTTGCTCCGACTCAGAAGCTGTCACTATAGACATTCTTCAAAAAGAATTTTTAAAATTTTATGAAATAAAGAATGTCTTGGCTGGCGAAAATGCTTCGCTGAAAGATCAAGTTTCTATTTTGACCAAGGAGATTGAAAAATCGAGGTCAGTCAGTGAAGAGCTAGCCACTTTGAAAAAGACTCACTTTGAGTTGCTCCAAAATTTTCAAATTACAAAAACTGAGCGAGATAATTTTCACAATCTCGTTCTGGAGCAAGAAAATAGAATAAATTTTCTAAATAAAGGCTCAAAAGACTTGGAAGCAGCTCTAAGTCATTGGAGAAAGCCTTCTGATAAGTCTGGGTTGGGATTTACAAAGGATTTGAGCAAAAACCAACCCGAACTCTCAGCTCATAAGGGTAAGGGCAAACTGGTAAATGCATCAGCACCAGCTGGTAATACCAGTCAGTCCCGAATGGCTGATCAGCACAGGAATAATAAGACCAGATACATAGGTGAGTCATCACGACAAAATCCTCAACTGGCAAGATCCTCTGCTGACAGGACGCCAGCATACCCGAAGACGCAGACTAAGCCGAAATATTCTAAGGCAAGGAAGTCAGCGTCAGCTGCCAGTGGAATCCGACAGCCAGCACCAGCTGTCCAGAGATTCCACGCCCAACCTTACAAGTATGCCAGTTGCCAGCATGCTTACAAGGGATCCAAATCTCAGCGGAATACTGAGAGAAGGATATTTCCCGATAGGAGGAACACCTATCGGAGGCCTGAGCCCAATCAAAACCTTTTCTCAAGGGCTGGGAAGGCTAATCATCGTGGTCCACAATTCCAGAGACCACCAAGGCAACACAGGCGGTCGGAAAGAAATTTCCGACACCCTCGGAGGAAGAATACTTCCAGAGGAACCGCACACACAGCCACACCTTCCAAAAGCAATCCCATGCATTATTTTAAAAGGAAGGGAAAGGCCACAAGTGATGTCAGCAAGGGTAACACCGAGCTGAAGATTACTCAAGTCTGGATTCCAAAAGGAATGATCCAGAGATCTAACCCTGCAGGACCCGCTGATGATCGGGGACCTAAATAATTTCATTTTCTTGCAGGAACAGGATCATGCAACATAGCTTCAGAGATCGAGCGAGTGGATCATAGATAGTGGTTGCTCGGCTCATATGACTGGTGAGGAGTTCTTATTTTCTGAGCTCACCAAGGTCAGAGGACCTCCAGTTATTTTTGGTGATAACTCCAAGGGCAGAGTTATTACCAAGGGCTGCATCGAGAAGGATGATGTCAGAATTGTGAATGTATCCCTTGTCACCAATCTGAAGCACAACCTCCTGAGCATCAGTCAGCTGTGCGACAATGGTTATACCATTGTGTTTGACAAATCAGGATGCCAGATCAAGAATGAAGAGTCTGGCGAGACCAAGCTGAAAGGTGTCAGGAAAGGAGGTCTCTATGTTGTTGACTGGCAAAGCGGGAAGACTGATACATGCTTTGTAGCCACCAGTTCCATGGAAACTAACTGGCTGTGGCACAAAAGGTTAAGTCATCTAAATTTCAAAACTATTAATTATCTAACCAAGCATGATCTTGTAGATGGTCTTCCCAAGGGCGGGTTCAAGAAGGAAGGAATTTGCAAAGCTTGCCAGCAAGGCAAACAAACTAGGAAGTCCTTCAAGAACCAGTCGCCAGTCTGCCCCAGTACCAGTCAAGTACTCGAGTTGTTACACATGGACCTGTTTGGACCAGTAACACCGCAAACCATTGGAGGAAGACGATATTCGCTGGTGGTAGTCGATGACTACTCGCGCTATACCTGGGTAAAGCTTCTCAGAACCAAGGATGAGGTGAAGATCATTCTTCCAGAATTGATCATCCAAGCTCAGAAACAGAGAGAAGCTGTGGTAAAGCGAATTCGATCAGACAATGGGACTGAATTCTGCAACAGTCTGCTGATGGATTTTTGCGCGGAGGCCGGGATCAAACATGAGAGATCTACTCCAAGGCAACCGCAGCAGAATGGACTGGCAGAACGTAGGAACAGGACGCTGAAAGAAGCGGTCCGGTCCATGCTGGCTGAGTCCGGCTTGGGACAGAGTTTCTGGGGAGAAGCGTTGGTGACTGCCTGCTACACTCAGAATAGAAGCGGGATCAACGACAGACTCCAGAAAACTCCCTACGAAGTATATTTTGGTCGTAAGCCTTCTATAGCTCATCTTCGTGCATTCGGTTCACCATGTTATATCCATAATAATGGGAAGTCGAAGTTAAATGCTTTCTCGCCTAAGGCTGATGAGGGTGTGTTTGTCGGATATGGACATCCCTCTCACAAGGGCTATAGAGTATTTAACAAGACTACCCAGCTTGTGGAAATAACATGCAATGTTGTTTTTGATGAAGCTACTTTAGTGCGCAGGACCTTACGCCAACTGGCTGAAGATGTTCCTGAGGTCGAGGATGTCAGCGACCAGTTGGGCAGGAATTCTTCCGATGCTCAACCAACTGGTTCGACTAGATCTATGAATGGATCATCTTCTCAACCAGTTACCTCAGGTGCCCGTCAGCAACCTGAGAGGGTCGGTGATGCAAATGACCTTGCTGAGACCTTACACTCAATCTCCCTGAGTGGATCTAGCAAAAATCAAGGGGGAATTCCGACTGGAATCTTTGAGCCAGAAGACAACGATGAACCAGCTGGAATGGAGGTACCAGCTGATACTGACAACGTTGGTGAAGGTTCGGGAAGTCAGTCAGACAGAGTAGCTGATGAAGAAGTTCCAACTGGTGATCAACAACCAGTTGTAGTTCCAGTTCCGACTGGTGATGTTCAACCGCCAGTTATTCTTCCAGCTCCAACTGGTGGAAATGTGGAAGCACCAGTCGTCAGGACAGAAGAACCTATTTCACAGCCGGCACCAGCAGTCGCTGGTCCTCCCAAATGGCTGAGGGATCACCCATCCGATGCTATTCTTGGTGATCCGGAAGGTTCTGTCCAGACTCGACACGGCAGTGCGCTCCTAAGTTGCTTTATTTCTCAAATGGAACCTACTTCCATAGGAGTTGCGCTAGAATCTGCTGATTGGATTAATGCCATGCAAGAAGAGCTTGCTGAATTCACTCGCAACAATGTTTGGGACTTGGTAGAGAGACCATCACATCAGTCAGTGATTGGCACCAAGTGGGTTTTCAAGAACAAGCGAGATGAGAATGGCACCGTGGTCAGAAACAAAGCTCGTTTAGTCGCCAAAGGTTACAGGCAGTGTGAAGGCATCGACTTCGATGAGACCTTCACACCAGTTGCAAGAATGGAGGCGATACGGCTGTTCCTTGCTTATGCAGCGTATCACGGCTTCACAGTGTTCCAGATGGACGTGAAGAGCGCCTTCTTGAATGGCGAACTAAAGGAGGAGGTTTATGTCGAGCAACCTCCAGGCTTTGAAGTTGGCACCAAAGTGTACAAGCTGAGAAAGGCCTTGTATGGATTGAAACAGGCGCCCAGGGCTTGGTACGAAACGCTGTCACAATTCCTCACCAGCAATGGATTTCGGAAAGGGAAGATTGATAGGACTCTCTTTCTTCTCAAGGATGGTGGTGACATGCTAATGGTGCAGATCTATGTAGATGACATCATATTCGGTTCAAGGAATATAACTCTCTGCGAGAAGTTTTCTCAACTGATGCAGACATCATTTCAGATGAGTATGATGGGCAAATTGACATACTTTCTCGGACTCCAGGTCCAGCAGTCAACTGATGGAATTTTTATCAGCCAGCGGAAGTATACGATGGAGTTAATTCAGAAGTATTGCCCAGAGAAAACTAAGTCCCTCAGAATACCTATGAGCACCAGTTGTCAAATATTTCTTGATGAGCAAGGTGAATCAGTTGATCCTACCATCTACCGAGGAATCATTGGATCACTTCTCTATCTCACAGCCAGCAGACCCGACATTTCGTACTCAGTCGGAGTGTGTGCCAGATTTCAAGCCAATCCTAAAAGGTCACACATGGAAGCTGCAAAGAGGATAGTAAAATATCTGAAGGGGACTGAATCTCTTGGAATATGGTATCCCAGAAATGATGAGCTTACACTCATTGGATATTCAGATTCAGACTTCGCTGGATGCCGTATTGACCGAAAGAGTACCAGTGGTACGTGTCAGTTTCTAGGACACAAGCTAATCAACTGGTTTAGCAAGAAGCAGCACTCAGTTGCTACTTCTACCACTGAAGCTGAGTATGTTGCCGCTGCCAGTTGCTGTGCTCAAGTTATCTGGATCAAGCAACAACTGGAGGATTATGAGGTGGACACTGGCTGTGTTCCCATCTATTGCGACAACAACAGCGCTATGTGCATCACGAAGAATCCGGTTCATCACTCTAGAACCAAGCACATAGATATTCGACATCACTTCATACGTGATCATGTCGAGAAGAAGGATGTCAGCGTGGACTACATCAGAACTGAAGATCAACTGGCTGACATCTTCACCAAACCCCTTCCAGAAGCAAGATTCAAGGAGTTATGCATCAAACTCGGTCTTATGGAGATTGATGTGAGCCCCAATGATGAGGAAGAATGAGTCCCAGCTCTCATTCTGTTCTTGATCTTCTGAAGGACGCTGATTACGACTAAGTCCAAGCTCTTAGTTGTTTTTATTTGAGTGGCATCTCAAACTCACTGATGGTTCCTACTGGCGGAACTTATCCCTTAATTGACTAAGGAAATGAGTCCCAGCTCTCATTCCAAAGTTGCCAGCACAAACCATCAGTTGAAGCGAAATTGGGTCCCAGCTCCCAATTTCAAGCGATGATGAGGAGTGGATTTCTTGAAGAGAAGATTATGCGGATTAAATTGAGTCTCAGCTCTCAATTTCTACTATCTTTCAAGTTGTCAGCAGACAACTGGCGAATTTCCTACGACTGATGAAATTGAGTCCCAGCTCTCAATTTATCCAAGTACTCGGGAGCCAGTCGTAAGTACCAGTTGTCAACTGGTAAGGAGGCCATGCTGACAGGGGGAAGTGTTCAACTGGTATATGCTACTGATGACCAGTTATGCCAGCTGTCGCAGAAAAGGCGGGATTGTTCAAATCCGACTAGAGTGTACATCTCTCAGAATTTAATGCGGCATTTAATGCCACATTTAATGTGCACAGTGTCTGCGCAGTCCGACGCTTGGATGCCACCAATCGCTGCGTGCCACGTCAGCTCCACGTCGTGGCGCCCGTCAGCACGACCGCGCACGTCACCACAGGGAACCGGGCCTGCTGATGACCGTCGATCCTCGCGTGCTGAGCGTTGATCCTGGACGTCTGATCCTGCATGGCCCGAGTACAAATACCTGATCACTTCCTTCGGGTTAACCTTTATGTTTCCCTACTTTCAGAACCCTAATATCTTTCAAAATTTCTCTCATCTTCCCTTGAGATTTTCTGAAACTTGAAATTTTTTCTGAAGTCATGGCATCATCGTCTCGACCTACAGCTGATAACCTTCCATCTACATCTACATCATCCTCGTCTGGTTCACCAGACTTACCAGTTGCTGAAGCTCATATGCCTACGTATACTGGCATAGTGAAGATCGAGGATATCGATTACACCTATCCGTTCGCCCGACTGGTTCAGTTGAACAGGCCGGCGACCAGGCGACAGCTCTCCAATGCTCAGATAAGGACTGCTCAGGTCCAGAAAGAGAAAATTTTGAATGCGAAATTGGCCCTGAAAAATTTCGGGGAGGAGCTGATGGAGATGATTGATCGAGAACAGCTCCGTCAGTACCTCACGGCGACGCCCACGACCTTCCACCCTCATATGGTTGCGGAGTTCTACGCTCGGGCCGTGATAGCTGACGACAGGAAGTCGTTCACTACATCGGTGTTCGGCCACCTGATCACCGTCACCGCGGAATACCTCGCCAATCTCTTCGGACTGAGGAATGAAGGAGAGGAAGTGGCCACGTATCATCAGGATAATACAGTGGAATTCCGGAGGAGGTGGGCGCAGTGGAAGAAGCCAGAAGTCACCGCCTTCCGGACTGGCATGAAGAAGTCCGAGATGGAGGAGTACTGGCAAATGGTGTGCGATATTGTGGTTCGCATGCTACAATGCGAGGTCGGCTCGTACGCCGAGTTAAGCCTGCGGAAGTTCTCGGTGATGTGTGCCCTGGTGGATGGAGTTCAGGGCAATTGGGCCAAATTTTTCTTTGGCCGGTTGCTGGAGAATGTGGCACGAAACATCACCGTGCCTACTGAAGGGAAATTTGCCCACGCAGTCTCGTTCGGGCTGAGGATCAGCCACATCCTGGAAATGGAATTGGGTGATGGCGTGGATCAGGGGGAACAGCTGGTTGGTTCCGATTTCATACCAGCCACGAAGGTGAAGCTGCCTCGCCCTGATTACAAGAAGCCACGCAGGCTGCAAGGGAAGTCAGCAGTGGACCCTGCGGAGGTCGTTTCTGAGGAGGACTCAGAAGACCTGGGGGAGCAAGTGCCAGCTGTGGCTCTCCCGCTGACAGCAGAGGCAAGGGCAGAATTGAAGAGGAAGCTGGAGACGGAGTCTCTCTTCGATACCATGGAAAGCGCGGTGGCTGAGGCGACTGGTATTCACCCACGGGACGTACAACTTGTACCAGTCACCAAGAAGCCATCCCACAAGAAGCCAAAGACTTCCCAGCACCAGCAGCCACCGTCAGCTGTTGCATATGACCCTGAGTCTGGGAAGATCTCCATCCCAGTCAAGAAGTCCATTCTGGGACTGACTGAGGAAGAGACGCTGGAGAGGATGACCCGTAAGCGAAAGAGGGTTCAGACCAGAGCTCAGAAGCTGGTGGAGCAGGCGAAGAAGGAGCAACAAGCTTCTCTTATAAGGAAGAAACAGGCCCAGGCAAGGCTGAAGGCCTTGGCCGACCAGCGTAAAAGAGAGGCTGAGCTGGCAGCCCGCGATGAAGCCTTTGCACAGGTGCAGGCTGAGCATGAAGCCAGACGTCAGGCGCAACTGGCGGAGCAGGTGCACCAGGTGGCTAAAGGCAAATCGGAAGTTGCCCCAACTACAAGTGCCAGGCCACCAGCACCAGCTCCAGGCGAGATCTTATCCGATGAATCCTTTACTCGCCTGCTGGTGATGGGCGCTGATGAGGATGTAATATCCCTTGTGGATAAGTACCAGGAGGAGGAGGTCGCTGAAGTCCCTCCACCCGCGCAAGGGGGTGGTGGAGGTGAAGAAGACCCACTGGCCGTGCAAGGGGGTGCCAGTGGAGGAGTTGAGGAGCGGGCGACCACCCCGGTAAAACTGGCGAGTTTTTCAGACATGAGCTCAGACTCTGAGGATGCAGAGGAGCCAAGGGCTGAGGAGCCAGAGCAGGAGCCAGCTGAGGAGGTAACACATTACTCCATGGTGCAGAGGATGGAGCCAAGGGATCTGTTCCCAGACATTGATGATAAGGCTCGTCGCCCCCGATCTACAGATGCCTCGACATCATCTTTCGGGCAACCAGCAGCATCCTCTTCATCACCAGCTAGGCGTGCACGTACTGAAAGGCGACCATACATGCTCTGCATCCAAGAGCATCAACTGGTTGATGAGGAGACATTCCAGTCGCGAGTGACAGGGGTACATCGGTGGGAGCACCGCGGGGCAATAGCGTTTCTAAATTCACGAGTGCCGGAGCCTTCAGCATTCAACATCATCCCCTTCAGCGGACTCCCCCACCAGTCGGTATATGCCTCAAGAATCTTTGACTGGTGCCTGCCCCTGCAGCCAGTGGAATACTACAATTCCACTCTCTATGAGTATGCTGAGAACATCACGGCGGAGGTGGAGAATGCCGTCAATGACGAAATGATATCCAGCTACCGACGACTCTGGAGGGTGGATCCGGAACTATGTCTAGAGTTCCGGAGGTGGAGGATTTTTGATCGATGCCAGCGCCTGCTGACAGTGGAGAAGCGGGCGGTCCTCTATGCCAGGCTGGGTCTTGGCTACTGGAGAGCGGAGGAGGAGTGGGCTCATGCTTTCATGGGCACTGATCCTGATTGCCCCCAGCAGCTGTCTACAAGGAGGATCAAGCACCGCTTGCTGCAAATCGCTGAGTATAGGCAGTTGACTGGAAGCTCCGGCCTCCCGCCACTGAAAAAGGTCAAGTTACCTTTCCTCCAGTTTCGAGTCACCAGTCGGGGGTACCAGCTGACGTACGCGCTCCGTCGCCTCAAAGTGCTGGTTACCCTCCCTAGGATCCCTCCCTACCATGCTATATTGTTCGACATGGCTGCCAGCGCTCTGCTGGTGGATCACTTAGTAGAGGAGGATCCCTCTCGTGGTTTGTGGCTGACTCTTGCCGTCCCCCCTGTTCCTATTGTCTCGGGCGATCTCATCCCTGATTCTATGGACTGGCAAGTGGTGGAATTCACAGCCCCACCCATTTTTGAACAAGTCCAGCCAGCTCCAGCAGCAGTGCCTGTAGTGGAGCCAGCAGCTGATGTCCAAGTAGTGGAGCCAGCAGCTGATGTACCAGTAGAGGAGTCAGCAGCAGCTGATGTACCAGCAGAGGAACCAGCAGCAGCTGCAGTGCTAGCGGAGGAGCCAGCCCCAATGGAAGAATCAGCTGTATTTGAACCAGCAGCGGCTCCTTCCGCAACTGATGTGCCCTCCTCTTCCATTGAAGTCTCAGCAATGCCAATCTCCGAGATCCATCCCCCTGCGCAGCTTCTTGCACTTATTGATGCCAGGATGGACCAGCGCTTCGCCAGCTTCCGCACTGAAATTGCTCAACAGATGGAGTCTGTCACCGCTGGAGTGTCCTCCTTTTTGGCGCGGATCCAAGAGGGGGAAAGTACGCGAGCACGTGCTGAGGCAGAGAGAGCTCGTCTTGCTGAAGAGGAGAGGAGAATTGCTGCTGAGGAAAGGGAGAAGAGCAGACAAGATATGGCAGCGCTCACTGAGATCCTGAGGTCGCTCACAAGCAGAACTCAATCACCAGGATCATCTTCTCAGCCATAATCTTGTTTCTTCATTTTGTTGTAAGTATTTGTATCTCTAGACTAGTCAGTTTTCTATCCTGTACTTGTAACTGCAACATATTAAATGGATTGATTATTGACAAGTTGACGACAATTCCTCATTGTCCAACAAATTGTCTGAGTATTTACTTACCAGCTGAACTTACACTTCCAGTGTAATCAGCACCAGCCCTCGTATCACACACTTTAAATTTTTTTGCTCTGATCTCAATTCTCATATTTTAAACGAGCAATATCCCTCTTAGTTTGAGGGGGAAGATTTTAGTTAGAGCTGATGTGAGGAAGTAATTTCATGGGTTTAGATCTGGTAGGTTTATTTTGTAAAACCCTGAAATATTTGTAACTTTCCTCATCAGCTGAGTGCTCGCTGGTTAGGCTTTGATCACACCAAAAAGGGGGAAATTGTTGGGAAATTTGGCTAAGTTTCCTTTCCCCAGTAGCTACTTATTTAGATTCTAGTTTTAGTATTTTGGTGGATCAAATCCTAAGTCCTACCAGAGTCAGTTGTCTCTAGATAGCTCTAGTTCTCAAATGTAAAGTCCTGTT
>JAPKLW010010857.1:0-11069 GCA_026898455.1 Plectranthus barbatus | reverse complement strand
ATTCGTGCGATGCCCCTCAACTGACTTATCAAGATGCCTTGATTCTTGCGCCGCTACTACTGGGGGAGAAGGAAACTTAGCCAGATTTCCCAACAATTTCCCCCTTTTTGGTGCGATCAAAGCCTAACCAGCGAGCACTCGGCTGATGAGGAAAGTTACAAAGTATTTCAGGGTTTTTACAAAGTAAACCTATCAGATCTAAACCCATGAAATTACTTCCTCACATCAGCTCTAACCTAAAGATCTTCCCCCTCAAATTGGGAGAGATATTGCTCGATTAATAATTTGAATTTAAGGATTTGAGCCAGGTTAGAAAAATGAAGTACCAAACTGAGTGCTGGTGCTGATTACACTAATTGTGTAAGTTCAGCTGGAAAGTAACAAGTTAAGACATTGTCGGACAATGAGTAATTATCGTCAACTTGTCAATATCCTTTTCATATAAGATATTACCATTACAAGTTCAGAAAAGAGAAACTGACTAGCTTAACTGCTACAAAAGAAACTTGCAACAAAAATAAATTACAAGATCATGGCTTGGAAGAAGATCCTGGTGAATGAGGTTTGCTGGTTAAGCTCCTCAGGATCTCAGTAAGGGCTGCCATGTCTTGCTCTCTCTTCAATCTCTCTTCAGCAGCCAGCCTTCGCTCTTCGGTGGCAATCCTTCGCTCCTCCTCAGCTAGCCGAGCTCTCTCCTCCTCATCCGCAGCTCGCGCCTTTACCCCCTCTTGGATCCGCACCAAAAAGGAGGACACCCCAGAGGTGAACGTCTCCATTTGCTGCGTCATCTTCTCACGATAGGAAGAAAAGCGTTGTTCCAGCCGCGCATCGATGAGTGCGATGAGTTGCGCCGGCGGGTGGACCTCGGAGAGAGGCTCTGCTGACAGAGCCATAGAGGTGGGGGGTGCATCAGAAGTGGCCTCAGCCATCACGATATCAGCGCCAGATTCCCCCTCGACCACTGGCTCCTCAGCGGCTGCTGGAACCTCTGCTGATGCTGCTGCTGCTGATGCTGATGCTGACTCCTCCTCAGCTGATTCCTCCACCAGCATCTCAGCTGATGCTGGCGGGACTTGTTCAGATCCGGCTTCTTCTTCGTCCACCTGCCAGTCGATGGGTTCCAGCTCCACAACATTTGGAACCCCAGCGAGGGCAGGGACCAGCCATAGCTTCTTGGAAGGGTCCTCCTCCACTACATGGTCGACCAGCAACTCCGTCGCGGCCATGTTGAATAAAACAGCGTAAAAGTGGAGGAGCGGTGGAAGGGCTACCATCACGATGATGCGTCGGAGCGCGTAGATCATCTGGTAGCCACGGCTGGTGCGGCTGAACTGGAGGAATGGGACTTTGCGTTTCTTCGGCTTAGGAAGACTTGAGTCGCCAGTACGCTTTCGGTGAGCGATGATTTTCTCCATTCGCCTTTTGATTTGACTCACCGTCAGCGGCCTGGGCTCCTCAGTGTCAGTATCCATGAAAGAGTTTGCCCATTCTTCCTCTGCCCTCCAGTAGCCAAGCCCCAGCCGGGCGTATAGTACTGCACGCTTTTCCACTGTGATCCTGCGCTCGCATCTCTGGAATATCATCCACCTTCTGAGCTCCATGTACAGCTCCGGATGCTCCCTCCAGAGGTAGCGAAACTCTACGAGTTTCTCATCAGCGGCGTTCTCCACCTCCGCCGTGATATTCTCCGAATACTCGTAGAGCTCGCGGTTGTAATATTCTACCGGCTGAACGGCAGACACCAGTCATAG
Organism: Plectranthus barbatus; assembly: GCA_026898455.1. Taxonomy (NCBI): domain Eukaryota; kingdom Viridiplantae; phylum Streptophyta; class Magnoliopsida; order Lamiales; family Lamiaceae; genus Plectranthus; species Plectranthus barbatus. Next base: position 9,318 of record JAPKLW010010857.1, on the reverse strand, counting down.
ATGCGCATGGCGTAGACCGACTGGTGGGGGAGGCCACTGAGGGGAACGATGTTGAAAATGTTGAAGTCTGGCACCCGATGGTGATGGAATGCCAGATCCCCTCGGCGCTCCCACCGGTGAACTCCATGGATCATCTCCTGGTAGGTATCCTCATCTACCTCATTGTACCAGTGGACACCCACCATATAGTTTTGTCGAGGACGTGATTCAGCTCGTGCTGGGGTCGTGGTAGGTGCCTCTGGCCGCCCAGAAGTTGAAGTAGAAGCTTCTGATGTTCGGGGGCGGCTGGCTTGAGCTTCGGCCTCGAACTCCGGGAAAAGAGCCCGGGGTTCCATTCGCTGGACGGTGTAGTGTTGCACGACTTGTGGTGCAACTAGCGGTTGCTCCTCTTCATCATCGTCGTCGTCGATGATGACGACTGGAGCCTTCCCAGTATCGCGACCGCCAGCCTCCACCTGCATATCTTCCATCGTCTCCTCTGCTGGCCTTTCATCGGCCTTCTCCTCTGCGGGCCTTTCATCCTCCTTGGCCTTCTCCTCTGCCGGCCTTTCATCCTCCTTGGCCTTCTCCTCTTCAACCTTCTCTTCAACGTTCTCTGACTCAGTGGAGCTGACGTCAGAGAAGTGCGCCAGTTTTACCGGGATGGTCGCCCGCTCATCAACTCCTCCGCTGGCGTCCCCGTGCGCAGCCAGCGGGCTTCCATCCGACTCTTCTCCTCCGCTGGGATCCCCTTGCGCTCCCAGCGGGCTTCCAGCTTCTTCATCATCTGGCTGATAATGCTCGACGATAGACATGATGTCATCGTCGACGCCCATCACCAGCAGCTGCTCAAATGTGTCAGTTGACAAGAGCTCGCCTGGTGGTGGTGGAGCTGGTGGGCTGGCACTTGGTCCTTCGTCCATCTTGCTTTTGCCCTTGCCCGCCAGCTGCAGCTGCTCAGCCAGCGCCTCCCGGCGCCTGGCTTCAGCCTCAGCCTGAACTTTGGCGAACCGCTCATCGCGAGCTGCCAATTCAGCTTCACGCCTTCGCTGGTCACGAAGCGCGCGCAGCCTTGCCTTTGCCTGCTTCTTGCGGACGATGGAGGCGCTCCTCTCCTTCTTCTTTTGCAGCGCCTCCCGCTGACTCTTTGTCATCACCCACTTCCTCTTCCTTGTCATCTTCGCCAGCTCCTCGTCCCGAGTCATTCCCAGTACATTCCTTGGGACTGGCACAGAAATCCTCCCAGACTCGGGAGCGTAGGTCACTGCTTGAGGTGGCTGCTGGGACCTGGAGGACTTGGGCTTCTTCCGGGATGGCTCGCCAGTAGGAATAAGGCGAACATCCCTCGGATGGGTGCCAGTAGCCCGCTCCACGGCGCTCTCCATTTGATCAAACAGCTCCTCAGTCTCCCGCTGGCGCTTGAGGTCTGCCTTGGCTTCGGCAGTCAGCGGTAGAGCCATTGCTGGCACTGGCCCGCCTTCCTCAATGTACTCTTCCTCAGAAACCCCTCTAGCTGGGTCAACTGAGGTCTTGCCTTTGAGCCTTCTCGGCTTCTTGTAATCCGGTCGGGGGAGCTTCGCCTGCTCCTTGGTCGGTGGGATGTAGTCGGAGCTCACCAGCTGCTCCCCTTGATCGACCGCGTCCCCGAACTCCATCTCCAGGATGTGACTCACCCGGAACCCGAACGAGACGGCGTGGGCGAACCGGCCATCAATAGGAACTTGGATGTTCCTATCAACGTTCTCCAGGAGTCTTCGGAAGAAGAACTCCGCCCAGTTTCCCTCGATCCCATCCACCAGCTCACACATCACGGAGAACTTCCGTATGCTGAGCTCGGCGTAGGACCCGACCTCGCACTGCAGCATGCATACGACTATATCGCACACCATCTGCCAGTACTCCTGCATCTCTGACTTCTTCATGCCGGTCTTGAACACCGTCACCTCCGGCTTCTTCCATACGGCCCACCGCTTCCGGAACTCCTTAGCGTTACCCTGAAGGTAGCTGGCAACGTCCTCCCCTTGATTCCTCAACCCGAACATTTGGGCGAGGTATTCGACATCGATCGTGATCAAGTGCCCGAATACTGAGGTCGTGAATGACCTCCTTCCATCGGCAATCACTGCCCTCGCATAAAACTCCGCCACCATATGCGGATGGAAGGTCTCCGGACTGGCCGTCAGGTACTGCAGGAGGCCTTCGTGATCAATCATCTTGAACAGCTCCTCGCCAAAATTCTTGCGGGCAAGCTTCTCGTTCAGAATCTTCTCTTTCTGAACTTGCCCCGCTCGAACTTGAGCATTCGACAGCTGGTCGCGGGTCGCCGGCTTGCTTAGAACTACCAGCCGTGCGAACGGAATGGTATAGTCTATGTCCTCAATCTTTACAATGCCGGTGTAAGTCGGCATGTGAGGATCGGCAACTGGGAGTACAGGCGAACCTGAACTCGATGAGGAAGTAGATGGAGGGTTATCTACTGGGGGCTGTGATGAAGAAGGGTTATCAGCAGGGGGTTGCGATGATGATGCCATAATCTTAGGATGATTGGAAGTTTAGGAAGTTTTAAGGAAATTTCAGAGAAAGAAAATCGGGTGAAAATTCAAGAAACATAAAGGTTTCTTCGATGAAGGGGGTGGGGTCTTTATACTGGGACAAAACGGTTTCAACGACCGCGATCAAAGCAGAGAGAAAGCGAAGATCGACGGTCATCAGCAGGGGCCCGATTCCCTATAGCGACGTGCGCCTGCTGAGCTGACGTGGGCTACACCATGTAGCTGACGTGGCTTGCCACCATTGGCGAAGACCAACCGGTTGACAGCGGTTGACTGCACTTTTACTGTGCGCATTAAATGTGGCATTAAATGCGGCATTAACTCTTGTGTACAGTACACGCCTCCGTTTTGAAAACTTCCCGCTTCTTTCTCAACGGCTGGCACTACACTTGGCCTTCAGAGGGTAGTCAGTTGAGAGCTTGGACTCAACTGATCATCAGAAGCAAGTGCAAGAAGCAACATTCCCCCTAACTGAGTGGCCTCCTCAGCAGTTGGCAACTGATATTTTCTGCTGGAACTCGAGCACTCCTCCAAATTGAGAGTTAGGACTCAATTTCCCCCTAACTGGGACTCAATTTTATTCCGCATCAACGTCTTCTTCAAGAAATCCACTTCGCATCATGGCAAGAAATTGGGAGCTTGGACCCAATCTAACTTCAACTGAAGATGTCTACTGGCAGCACTGGTGCGAACTGAGAATGTCACCACAACTTCAAATGAGAGCTGGGACTCATTTCCTTGGCAAGATAAGATGAGTTCTGCCAGTTGGAACCATCCACCAGTTTTCAGATGCGAACTGAGAATGTCACCACAACTGAGAGCTGGAACTCAGTTGTAATCAGCATCCGCCAGAATAACAAGAACATAATGAGAGCTGGGACTCATTCTTCCTCATCATTAGGGCTTGCATCAAATTCCAAAAGACCAAGTTTGATGCACAACTCCTTGAATCTGGCTTCTGGCAGAGGTTTGGTGAAGATATCTGCCAGCTGATCTTCAGTTCGGATGTATTCAATGCTGACATCCTTCTTCTCGACATGATCACGAATGAAGTGATGTCGAACATCTATGTGCTTGGTTCTGGAATGATGAACCGGATTCTTCGTTATGCACATAGCACTGTTGTTGTCGCAATAGATGGGAACACAACCAGTGTCCACCTCGTAATCCTCCAGTTGTTGCTTGATCCAGATAATCTGAGCACAGCAACTGGCAGCGGCAACATACTCAGCCTCAGTGGTAGAAGTAGCGACAGAATGCTGCTTCTTGCTGAACCAGCTGATCAGCTTGTGTCCAAGAAACTGACACGTACCACTGGTGCTCTTCCTATCAATGCGGCAACCAGCAAAGTCTGAATCTGAGTATCCAATGAGTGTAAGCTCATCGTTTCTGGGATACCATATACCAAGCGATTCAGTTCCCTTCAGATACTTCACAATCCTCTTAGCAGCTTCCATGTGTGATTTCTTTGGATCAGCTTGAAATCTGGCACACACTCCGACTGAATAAGAAATGTCGGGTCTGCTGGCTGTGAGATAGAGAAATGATCCAATAAGGCCTCTGAAACTGGCTGGATCAACTGATTCTCCTTGTTCATCGAGGAATATCTGACAGCTGGTGCTCATCGGAATTCTCAGGGTCTTTGTTTTCTCTGGGCAATACTTCTGAATAAGATCCTTGGCATACTTCCGCTGACTAATAAAAATGCCTTCAGCTGACTGCTGGACTTGCAGTCCAAGGAAGTACGTCAACTTGCCCATCATGCTCATCTGGAAAGATGTTTGCATCAGTTGAGAAAATTTCTCGCAAAGAGAGATATTCTTCGACCCGAAGATAATATCATCCACGTAGATCTGCACCATCAGCATGTCACCACCATCTTTAAGTAGAAAGAGAGTCCTATCGATCTTCCCTTTTCGAAATCCATTGCTGGTGAGGAATTGCGACAACATCTCATACCAAGCTCTGGGCGCCTGTTTCAAACCATACAGGGCCTTTCTCAGTTTGTAGACTTTGGTGCCGACTTCGAAACCTGGAGGTTGCTCAACATACACCTCCTCTTTCAGTTCGCCATTTAAGAAGGCGCTCTTCACGTCCATCTGGAAGACCGTGAAGCCGTGATACGCTGCATAAGCAAGGAACAGCCGTATCGCCTCCATTCTCGCTACTGGTGCGAAGTTCTCATCGAAATCGATGCCTTCACACTGTCTATAACCTTTGGCGACTAATCGGGCCTTGTTTCTGACTACAACGCCAGTTTCATCTCGCTTATTCTTGAATACCACTTGGTGCCAATCACAGACTGATGTGATGGCCTCTCCACCAAGTCCCAAACATGGTTGCGAGTGAACTCAGCAAGTTCTTCTTGCATGGCGTTTATCCAGTCGGCAGATTCCAGCGCATCCTTGATGGAAGTAGGTTCCATCTGAGAGATAAAGCAGGAAAGAAGCGCACTGCCGTGCCTGGTGCGAATAGAACCTTCCGGATCACCAAGTATGGCATCAGTTGGGTGATCCCTCAGCCATTTGGGAGGACTAGCGACTGCTGGTGCCGGCTGTGAAATAGGTTCTATTGGTCCTACGACTGGTGCTTCCAAATTTCCACCAGTCGGGGCTGCAACTTCTACTGGTGCTGGGCCTTCAGCTGGAACTCCACCAGTTGGAACATCTTCGTCAGCATCACCTTCTGACAGAATGTCCTCTCCGTTGTCAGCATCAGCTGGAACTTCAGCTCCAGCTGGACCATCATTGCCTTCTTCTTCAAAGAGGCCAGTAGGGATTCCCCCTAGAATGGTGCTCGGATCACTCAGAGAGATTGAGTGAAAGGTCTCAGCAAGAATATCTGCATCACCGACCCTCTCAGGTTGCTGATGGGCACCTGAGGTAGCTGGTTGAGAAGAAGATCCATTCATAGGTCTAGTCGAACCAGTTGGTTGAGCATTGGAAGAATTCCTGCCCAACTGGTCATTGACATCATCGACCTCAGGAACTTCTTCTGCCAGCTGGCGTAAGGTCCTGCGCACTAAAGTAGCTTCATCAAAAACAACATTGCATGTTATTTCCACAAGCTGGGTAGTCTTATTAAATACTCGATAGCCTTTGTGTGAGGGATGTCCGTATCCAACAAATACACCCTCATCAGCTTTAGGCGAAAAAGCATTTAATTTCGACTTCCCGTTATTATGGATATAACATGGTGAACCAAAAGCACGAAGATGAGCTAAAGAAGGCTTACGACCAAAATATACTTCGTAGGGAGTCTTCTAGAGTCTGTCGTTGATCCCACTCCTATTCTGAGTATAGCAAGCAGTCACCAACACCTCTCCCCAGAAACTCTGACCCAAACCGGACTCAGCCAGCATGGATCGGACTGCCTCCTTCAGCGTCCTGTTCCTACGTTTTGCCAGTCCATTCTGCTGCAGCTGCCTTTGGAGTGGATCTCTCATGCTTGATCCCGGCCTCCGCGCAAAAATCCATCAGCGGACCATTGCAGAATTCTGTCCCATTGTCAGAACGAATTCGCTTCACCACTGCTTCGCGCTGCTTCTGCGCTTGAATGATTAACTCCGGAAGGATCACCTTCACCTCATCCTTAGTTCTCAGCAGCTTCACCCATGTATAGCGCGAGTAGTCATCAACTACTACCAGCAAATAACGTCTTCCTCCAATGGTTTGCGGCATTACTGGTCCAAATAGGTCCATGTGTAACAGCTCGAGTACTTGACTGGTACTGGGGTATACTGGTGACTGGCTCTTGAAGGACTTCTTAGTCTGCTTGCCCTGCTGGCACGCTTTGCAGATACCTTCTTTCTTGAAAGAGCCTTTGGGAAGACCATCCACCAAATCATGCTTCGCCAGATAGTTGATTGTTCTGAAGTTCAGATGGCTCAACCTTTTGTGCCACAACCAGTTGGCTTCCATCGAACTGGTGGCCATGAAGCAAGTATCGGTCTTCCCACTCTGCCAGTCAACGACATACAATCCTCCCTTCCTGACACCTCGCAGCTTGGTCTCGCCAGAATCTTCGTTCTTGATCTGGCAACCAGATTTGTCAAATACAATGGTATAACCATTGTCGCACAACTGGCTGATGCTCAGGAGGTTGTGCTTCAGGTTGGTGACAAGGGATACGTTGAGAATACGCACATCATCCTTCTCGATGCATCCCTTGCTGATAACTCGCCCCTTGGAATTATCACCAAAAATGACAGGAGGTCCTTTGACCTTGGTGAGCTCAGAAAATAAGAACTCCTCACCAGTCATGTGAGCAGAGCAGCCACTATCTATGATCCACTCACTCGACCTCTGAAGCTGACACGCACGATCCTGTACCTGCAAGAAAAATAGAATTTATTTAGGTCCCCGATCATCAGCGGGTCCTGCAGGGTTAGATCGCTGGATCATTCCTTTCGGAATCCAGACTTTCGTGATTTTCAGCTTGGTGTCACCCTTGCTGATATCACCAGTCACCTTTCCCTTCCTTTTAAAGTAATGCATAGATTTGGTCTTGGAAGGTGTGGCTGTGTGTGCATTTCCTCTAGAAGTGTTCTTCTTCTTTTGAGGATGTCGGAAATTTCTTTCCGACCGAGTGTATTGCCATGGTGGTCTTTGTGACTGTGGACCACGCTGGTTAGCCTTCCTAGCCCTTGAAGAAAACATTTGGTTGGGCTCAGGCCTCCGATAGGTATTCCTCCTATCGGGAAATGTCCTCCTCTCAGTATTCTGCTGAGAGTGGAACCCCTTGCAAGCATGCTGGCAACTGGCATACTTGTAAGGTTGTGTGTGAAACCTCTTGACAGCTGGTGCTGGCTGTCGGGTTCCACTGGTAGCTGGTGCTGACTTCCTTGCCTTAGAATGTTTAGGCTTGGTCAGCTTTCCAGGGTATGCTGGCGTCCTGTCAGCAGCGGAACTTGCCAGTTGAGGTTGTTGTCGAGATGACTCACCTCTAAATCTGGGCTGATGGTTCTGGTGCTGATCGGCCATACGAGTCTTAATGGTAGCACTAACTGGTGCTGACTCATTTATCACTCTGCCCTTACCCTTGCCAGCAATAACTTGTTCGGGTTGTTTTTTGCTCAAATCTTTTGAAAATCCCAACCCGGACTTGTCACAAGGCTTTCTCCAGTGACTTAGAGCTGCCTCCAAATCCCTGGATCCCTTGTTTAGAAAATTTATTTTGTTTTCTTGCTCCAGAACGAGATTATGAAAATTATCTCGTTCAGTTTTTGTTACTTGAAAGTTTTGGAGCAATTCAAAATGAGTTTTCTTAAGAGTGGCTAGCTCTTCACTGACTGACCTCGATTTTTCAATCTCCTCGGTCAAAATAGAAATTTGTTTTTTCAGTGATGTATTTTCACCAGCCAAAACGTTTTTCATTTCATAAAACTTCAAAAATTCCTGCTGAAGAATGTCTAAGGTGACATCTTCTGAGTCGGAGCAACGCGACTCAGAGTCATCAAGGATTTGAACTGGCGTAATTTGCAACTGAGGGACAGATTGTACCTCATTGTCAGCTGTCAGTGCCAGTTGATCCTTCTCTTCAGCATCTTCTTCAGTTGGCTCTTCTCCAAAAGCCGCCATGAATGCTAGGAGAGCCTCTTCTTCGGACTCTCCCTCTGACTCATACTCGCCGTCGTCATGGTCAGGAATATCAGGCACTTCTGTTCTGGTCAGCATGGCTCGTGCTACAGCCTTGGAAGCTCGCTCTTCAAAGAGCTTCTTCAGTCTCTCCCTTTCAGCCTTGTCCACCTGCGGACATTCGGATTTCAAGTGATCAGGAGATTGGCATTGGTAGCATGCACGAGGAGCTCGCTTGACGAATTTTCCGTCAGCTGAGCTAGAAGAGACTCCCTGTTTGGACTTAGCCTTTTCAAGTAGAGCGGCCAGTCTCTTCATCTGCTGCTCTAGTTCTGCGATAGAGCTCTCGCTTCCCTTTGAATGAGATCCTGAAGTGGACGGGATCTCCTTTGGCTGGTTATGCTGACTCGCAGGTCTGTCAGCATGGAAGGGCTTCTTTGGCTTCCACTTGAAGTCCTTTTTGACGAAGTACGCTTCGTCTTGTGCCTTTATGCTGGGAGATCTAACGTTTCTGATGGCTTCGTTCTTGTTGACCATCTGGATGTCCCACTCATGGGCCTGCAGCTGCGCAAAAAGTTCTTTAGGAGTCATTTCGGAAAGATTTTTCTCCTTAAGCGCTGTGGTTTTAACAAACCAATCCTCCTTTGGCATTTTGGACAAGATCTTTGCATTAAGATCTTCATTCGTGCACTTCCTGCCCAAGGCTTTAAGCTCGCTGACTATGGCAATGAACCTCGCCTCCATCTCCTTGATGGATTCTCCAGGGAGCATCTGGAATGACTCGTATTTATCCACCGCAACCTGCAGTTTGTTGCGTTTCATCTGATTAGTTTCTTTGCATAAACTGTCAATGTAATCCCATACTCCCTTTGCACTATTAAACTGGAGGGCATCCTCCATCAGTGACTCTGGAAGGCACGCCAGGATTAGCTCGTGAGCTATGGAATCCAGCTGATTCCTCTTTCTGTCCTCGACAGTCCATTCGTCTTGAGGCTTAGGGATTACGGCTGCTGGACGGTCTCCGAGCTGGTGCTGGATCTTTGTAATCTCTATGGGCTCCAGCACATCCTTCATATCAGGATGGTTGCTCTTCAAGGAGATGAGAGTCCTCTTTTTCGAGATGGTAACGAACGGTCTGTAAGAACCGTCCGCTCTGATACCACTTGTTGGTCCCGGTTTATCAGAGTACTTAATGTTGCACAGCGGAAATC
>JAPKLW010010856.1:0-11070 GCA_026898455.1 Plectranthus barbatus | reverse complement strand
TACGTATTTTCCGCTGCCAAAGTATACCCTGATATCCGGGACCAACAAGTGGTATCAGAGCGGACGGTTCTTACAGACCGTTCGTTTCTGTGTCGCTTAGGACCGTGATCCACGTTTCCTTGCACTCCTGTTTGTTTGTCTGTTTATCTAGCTCAGGTACTTCAAGATGAATATCCCAAAGCTAATGGACTACAAGACGGAGAAGCACTCTATATGGCGAAAGAGGACGCTTATCTCCCTGAAGAGCATCCATCCAGACATGAAAGATGTACTGGAGACAGGGCCAATAGAGATCACCAAGATTCAGCATCAGCTGGGAGATCGTCCAGCTGCGGTGGTCCCAAAGCCCCAAGATGAATGGAATGCTGAGGACAGAAAGCGGAATCAGTTGGATTCCATTGCACATGAGCTGATCCTTGCGTGCCTTCCAGAATCACTGATGGAGGACGCACTGCAGTTTAATACTGCTAAGGGAGTATGGGATTTTCTTGATAGTTTATGTCAAGAAACTGACCAAATGAAACGCAACAAATTGCAGGTTGCGGTGGATAAATATGAGTCCTTCCAGATGCTGACTGGAGAAACCATCAAGGAGATGGAGGCGAGATTCAACGCCATTGTCAGCGAGCTGAAGTCTCTGGGCAGGGAGTACGAAAATGCTGATCTTAACTCGAAGATCCTGTCCAAGATGCCGAAGGAGGATTGGTTTGTGAAAACCACCGCACTAAAGGAGAAAGATTTATCCAAACTAACTCCTAAAGAAGTGTTTGCTCAGTTGCAGGCACATGAATGGGATATCCAGATGGTGAATAAAAACGAAGCTATCAGGAATGTTGGATCCCCCAGCGTTAAGGCTCAGGACGAAGCTTACTTCGTCAAGAAGGACTTCAAGCGGATGCCCAAGAAGCCCTTCCATGCTGACAGGCCTGCTGGGCAGACCAACCAGCCGAAGGAGATCCCATCCACGTCAGGATCTTACTCCAAAAGTGGCGAGAGCTCTATCGCTGAACTTGAGCAGCAAATGAAACGACTGGCCGTCTTACTGGAAAAGGCTAAGTCAAAGCAGGGAGTCTCTTCAAGCTCAACTGACGGGAAATTCGTCAAAAGAGCTCCTCGTGCTTGCTATCAATGCCAATCCCCTGACCATTTAAAATTTGAATGTCCGCAGGTGGACAAAACTGAGAGGGAACGGCTGAAGAAGCTCTTTGAAGAGCGTGCCTCCAAGGCAGTTGCCAAAGCCATGCTGACAAGGACTGAAGTTCCTGATATCCCCGACCATGATGATGGGGAATACGAGTCAGATGGAGAATCTGAAGAAGAAGCTCTTCTGGCATTCATGGCTGCTCTAGGAGAAGTGTCAGCTGAAGAAGATGCTGACAAGGAAGAACATCTGGCTTTGACTGCTGATGATGAGGTACAATCAGATCCTCAATTGCATATCATGCCTGTTCAAATCATAGACGATTCTGAGTCGCATTGCTCCGACTCAGAAGATGTCACTTTAGATGTTCTTCAGCATGAGTTTTTAAAATTTTATGAAATGAAAAATGTTTTAGCTGGCGAAAACACTTCGCTGAAAAATCAAGTTTCCATTTTGACCAGTGAGATTGAAAAATCTAGGTCACTCAGCGAAGAGCTAGAAACTTTGAAAAAGGCTCATTTCGAATTGCTCCAAGATTTTCAAAGTACAAAAACTGAGCGAGATAACCTTCACAGTCTCGTTCTGGAGCAAGAAAATAAAATCAATTTTCTTAACAAGGGCTCTAAGGATTTAGAGGCAGCTCTAAGTCATTGGAGAAAACCTTATGATAAATCCGGGTTGGGATTTACAAATGATTCGAGCATAAACCAACCCAATGCTGGTAAGGGTAAGGGCAGAACGGTAAATGAGTCAGCACCAGCTGGTGCTGCCAGCATACCTCGTATGGCTGATCAGCAAAGGAATCATCAGCCCAGATATAGAGGTGAGTCATCACGACAACAACCTCGACTGGCAAATTCCTCTGCTGACAAGACGCCAGCACACCCTAAGAAGCTGACTAAGCCAAAATATTCCAAGGCAAGGAAGTCAGCACCAGCAGCCAGTGGAACCCGACAGCTAGCACCAGCTGTCCAGAGGTTCCACACACAACCTTATAAGTATGCCAGTTGCCAGTATACTTACAAGGGGTCCCACTATCAGCAGAATACTGAGAGAAGGACAATTCCCGATAGGAGGAATACCTATTGGAGGCCTGAGCCCAATCAAATGTTTTCATCAAGGGCTAGGAAGGCTAACCACCGTGGTCCACAGTTCCAAAGACCACCAAGGCAGCACAAGCGGTCGGAAAGAAATTTCCGATCTCCTCAGAAGAAGAATACTTCTAGAGGAACTGTACACACAGCCACACCTTCCAAAAACAATTCCATGCATTATTTTAAGAGGAAGGGAAAGGCCATGAGTGATGTCAGCAAGGGTAACACTGAGCTGAAGATTACTCAAATCTGGATTCCGAAAGGAATGTTCCAGAGATCTAACCCTGCAGGACCCGCTGATGATCGGGGACCTAAATGATTTCATTTTTCTTGCAGGAACAGGATCATGCGTATCAGCTTCAGAGGTCGAGCGAGTGGATCATTGACAGTGGTTGCTCCGCTCATATGACTGGTGAGGAGTTCTTGTTTTCGGAGCTCACCAAGGTCAGAGGACCTCCAGTTATTTTTGGTGATAACTCCAAGGGCAGAGTTATCAGCAAGGGATGCATAGAGAAGGATGATGTGCGTATTGTCAACGTGTCCCTTGTTACCAACCTGAAGCACAACCTCCTGAGCATCAGCCAGCTGTGCGACAATGGTTACACCATTGTGTTTGACAAATCCGGGTGCCAGATCAAGAATGAAGAATCTGGCGAGACCAAGCTGAAAGGTGTCCGCAAAGGAGGGTTGTATGTCGTTGACTGGCAAAGCGGGAAGACTGATACATGCTTTGTTGCCACCAGTTCCATGGAGACCAACTGGCTGTGGCACAAAAGGTTAAGTCATTTGAATTTCAAAACTATTAATTATCTAACCAAGCATGATCTTGTAGATGGTCTTCCCAAGGGCGGGTTCAAGAAGGAAGGGATTTGCAAGGCCTGCCAGCAAGGCAAACAGACCAAGAAATCCTTCAAGAGGCAGTCGCCAGTTCACCCTAGTACCAGTCAGGTACTCGAGCTGTTACATATGGACCTGTTTGGACCAGTAACGCCGCAAACCATTGGAGGAAGACGATATTCGCTGGTGGTAGTCGATGACTACTCGCGCTATACATGGGTGAAGCTTCTCAGAACAAAGGATGAGGTGAAGGTGATTCTTCCAGAGTTGATCATCCAAGCTCAGAAGCAGAGAGAAGCTGTCGTGAAGCGAATTCGTTCGGACAATGGGACTGAATTCTGCAACGGTCCGCTGATGGATTTTTGCGCGGAGGCCGGGATCAAACATGAGAGATCTACACCAAGGCAACCACAGCAAAATGGACTGGCAGAACGTAGGAACAGGACGCTGAAGGAAGCAGTCCGATCCATGCTGGCTGAGTCTGGTTTGGGTCAGAGTTTCTGGGGAGAGGCGTTGGTGACTGCTTGCTATACTCAGAATAGGAGCGGGATCAACGACAGACTTCAGAAAACTCCCTACGAAGTGTACTTCGGTCGTAAGCCTACTTTAGCTCATCTTCGTGCATTCGGTTCTCCATGTTATATCCATAATAATGGGAAGTCGAACTTAAATGCTTTCTCGCCTAAAGCTGATGAGGGTGTGTTTGTCGGATATGGACACCCCTCTCACAAGGGCTATAGAGTATTTAACAAGACGACCCAGCTTGTGGAAATAACATGCAATGTTGTTTTTGATGAAGCTACTTTAGTGCGCAGGACCTTACGCCAACTGGCAGAAGATGTTCCTGAGGTCAATGATGTCAATGACCAGTTGGGCAGGAATTCTTCCAATGCTCAACCAACTGGTTCGACTAGACCGATGAATGGATCATCTTCACAACCAGTTACCTCAGGTGCCCATCAGCAACCTGAGAGGGTCGGTGATGCAAATGACCTTGCTGAGACCTTACACTCAATCTCCCTGAGTGGACCCAGTCACAATCTAGGGGGAATCCCTACTGGCCTTTTTGAAGAAGAAGGCAGTGATGGACCAGCTGGAGAGGATGTTCCAGCTGATGCTGACAACATTGGTGGAGATTCAGACAACCAGTCAGAAGGTGATGCTGATGAAGTTGTTCCAACTGGTGAAGGTCCAGCACCAGCTGATGTTGCAGCCCCGACTGGTGGAAATGTGGAAGCACCAGTCGCCAGGACAGAAGAACCTGTTTCACAGCCGGCACCAGCAGTCGCTGGTCCTCCCAAATGGCTGAGGGATCACCCATCTGATGCTATTCTCGGTGATCCGGAAGGTTCTGTCCAGACCAGGCACGGCAGTGCACTATTGAGTTGCTTTATATCTCAGATGGAACCTACATCCATCAAAGATGCGCTCGAATCTGCCGATTGGATCAATGCCATGCATGAAGAGCTTGCGGAGTTCACTCGCAACAATGTTTGGGACTTGGTAGAGAGACCATCACACCAGTCAGTGATCGGCACCAAGTGGGTTTTCAAGAACAAGCGAGATGAAGATGGCATTGTGGTCCGGAACAAGGCTCGTTTAGTCGCCAAGGGCTATAGACAGTGTGAAGGCATCGATTTTGATGAGACCTTTGCACCAGTTGCAAGAATGGAGGCGATACGGCTGTTTTTGGCCTATGCAGCGTATCACGGCTTCACGGTGTTCCAGATGGACGTGAAGAGCGCATTCTTGAATGGCGAACTAAAGGAGGAGGTATATGTAGAGCAACCTCCTGGATTCGAAATTGGCACCAAAGTGTACAAGCTAAGGAAGGCCCTGTATGGATTGAAACAGGCGCCCAGGGCTTGGTATGATACACTATCTCAGTTCCTCACCAGCAATGGATTTCGAAAAGGGAAGATCGATCGGACTCTCTTTCTTCTCAACGATGGAGCTGACATGCTGATGGTGCAGATCTATGTCGATGACATCATCTTCGGATCCAAGAATATAACTCTTTGTGAGAAGTTTTCTCAGCTGATGCAGACCTCATTCCAGATGAGTATGATGGGCAAGCTGACATACTTCCTAGGACTTCAAGTCCAGCAATCAGCTGATGGTATTTTTATCAGCCAGCGGAAGTATACCAAGGATCTTATTCAGAAATATTGCCCAGAGAAGACTAAGTCTCTAAGGATCCCGATGAGTACCAGCTGCCAGATATTTCTTGATGAGCAAGGGGAATCAGTTGATCCTACTATATACCGAGGAATTATTGGATCACTCCTCTATCTCACTGCCAGCAGACCCGACATTTCTTATTCAGTCGGAGTGTGTGCCAGATTTCAAGCTAATCCTAAGAAGTCACACATGGAAGCTGCTAAACGGATTGTGAAATATCTGAAGGGGACAGAATCTCTTGGAATATGGTATCCCAGAAATGATGAGCTTACGCTTATCGGATATTCAGATTCAGATTTCGCTGGATGCCGTATTGACCGCAAGAGTACCAGTGGTACGTGTCAGTTTCTCGGACACAAGCTGATTAGCTGGTTCAGCAAGAAGCAGCACTCTGTAGCTACTTCTACCACTGAGGCTGAGTATGTTGCCGCTGCCAGTTGCTGTGCTCAAATTATTTGGCTCAAGCAACAACTGGCTGATTATGAAGTGGACACTGGCTGTGTTCCCATTTATTGCGACAACAACAGTGCTATGTGCATCACGAAGAATCCGGTTCATCACTCCAGGACCAAGCACATAGACATTCGACATCACTTCATTCGTGATCATGTCGAGAAGAAGGATGTCAGCGTGGACTACATTCGTACTGAAGATCAACTGGCTGACATCTTCACAAAGCCCCTGCCAGAAGCAAGATTCAAGGAGTTGTGCATCAAACTCGGTCTTATGGAGATTGATGCGAGCCTTAATGATGAGGAAGAATGAGTCCAAGCTCTCATTCTGTTCTTGATTCTCTGGCGTATGCTGATTACAACTGAGTCCAAGTTCTCAGTTGTGGTGTTTCTTGACTAGTGGTGTCTACCAACCACAGATGATATCTACTGGCGGACTTTATCCCTCAATTGTCCAAGGAAATGAGTCCCAGCTCTCATTTCATCTTGCCAGCTTTTATCTTCTGCTGAAGCGAAATTGGGTCCCAGCTGCCACCTTCTAGCAGTGTTGAAGAAATGGATCCACTTCCAGTTGCCAGCAGATAACTGGTGGTCATTCCCACGACTGGCGAAAATTGAGTCCAAGCTCTCAATTTGGTTAAGGTCGCTAGTCTGATCATCAAGTGGTATCAGTTGCTAACTGATGAGTTTGCCAGCAGGACGTGCTACCAGCAAGTGGTTGATTTCTCAAGTGGTCTCAGTTGCTAACTGATGATGTATATCTACAAGGTGGTATCAGCTGCTAACTGAAGAAATTATCATCAAGTGGAGAAATGGCTCTTCAATAAGTGGTATCGTTTGCTAACTGATGAGTTTGTCAGCAGAATGTATTATAAGCATGTGGTATCAGTTGCCAACTGATGAAGAGGCCAACCAGTTAGGGGGAAGTATGCGACTGGCGTATGCTGGTGATGGCCAGCCAAGCCAGCTGTCGCAGAAATGGCGGGATTGTTCAAATCCATGTAGCGTGTACTGGCCTCAGAATTTAATGCGGCATTTAATGCCACATTTAATGCGCACAGTGGCTGCGCAGTCCGCCTTTTGGTTTCCACCAATCGCTGAGCGCCACGTCAGTTACACGGCGCGCCCCACGTCAGCACGACCGCGCACGTCGCACAGGGAAACGGGCCTGCTGATGACCGTCGATTCCCGCTTGCTGAGCGTTGATCCTGGTCGTCTGATCTTGCATGGACTCGAGTATAAATACTCGAGACTCTTCATCGAAAAACCTTTACGTTCTTTCAAGTTTTTTCCAGCCCTAATCTATCTCATTCTCTCTCAAAATTCTTAAGTTTCCTGAGATTATGGCTTCATCTTCACGCCCCCCAACTGATAATCCCCCGGAAGACAACCCACCTTCCACATCTTCATCGTCTGGTGAGCCCAGACTACCAGTTGCCGAGCAGCACATGCCGACGTACACCGGCATTGTGAAGATTGAGGATATTGACTATACTCTTCCGTTCGCTCGACTGGTTCAGCTGAACAAGCCGGCGACCAGGGCTCAGCTCTCGAACGCGCAAATGAGGGCGGCGCAAGTTCAGAAAGAAAAGATTCTGAACGAGAAACTGGCGCGCAAGAATTATGGGGAGGAGTTGATCGAGATGATCGACCGGGAAGGCCTTCGTCAGTATTTGACGGCAAGGCCCGAGACCTTCCATCCGCACATGGTAGCCGAGTTTTACGCTCGGGCCGTGGTTGCTGACGACAGGAGGTCGTTCACTACATCGGTGTTCGGCCACCTGATCACCGTTACCGCCGAATACCTCGCCAATCTCTTCGGCCTGAGGAATGAAGGAGAGGAAGTCGCCACGTATCATCAGGATGATACGGTGGAATTCCGAAGGAGGTGGACACAATGGAAGAGGGACGAAGTCACCGTCTTCCGGACTGGTATGAGGAAGTCGGAGATGGATGACTGGTGGCAGATGGTGTGCGACATCGTTGTCAGGATGTTGCAGTGCGAAGTCGGATCCTACGCCGAGCTGAGCCTGCGCAAGTTTTCGGTGATGTGCGCGCTGGTGGATGGGATTGAGGGCAACTGGGCCGAGTTCTTCTTTGGCCGGTTGCTGGAGAATGTAGCCAGGAACGCCAACATTCCAATTGATGGAACGTTCGCTCACTCCGTATCCTTTGGGCTGCGGATCAGCCATATCTTGGAGATGGAGATTGGAGATGGAGTGGACCAGGGGGAACAACTGGTGAGTTCGGACTTCATTCCGCCCACCAAGGAGCAGGCCAAGCTGCCTCGCCCTGACTACCACAAGCCGCGGAGGCTGAGGGGAAAGTCAGCAGTGGATCCAGCTGAGGTCGTCTCGGAGGAAGAAGAGGAGA
This sequence comes from Plectranthus barbatus, assembly GCA_026898455.1. NCBI lineage: Eukaryota > Viridiplantae > Streptophyta > Magnoliopsida > Lamiales > Lamiaceae > Plectranthus > Plectranthus barbatus. The sequence goes on along the minus strand of JAPKLW010010856.1, from coordinate 2,992 downwards.
ATAAGGGGGAACAGGTGCCAGTCATGGCACAGCCGCTGACGGAGGAGGCAAGGGCCGAGCTGAAAAGAAAGATGGAAACTGAGTCTCTTTTTACTCAAATGGAGGAGGCGGAAGTGGATGCTTCTGGCAGTCGCCCTCAGCCAGTTCAGCAGGTGCCAGTCACCAAGAAGACCTCCCGCAAGAAGCCCAAGACTTCTCAGCACCAGCAGCCACCATCAGCTGTGGCATATGATCCCGAGCCTGGGAAGATCTCCATCCCAGTCAAGAAGAACATTCTTGGATTGACTGAGGAAGAGACGCTGGAGAGGATGACTCGCAAGAGGAAGCGCATCCAAACCAGAGCTCAGCTGGTGATGGAGCAGGCTAAGAAAGAGAGAAGTGCCTCCATTGTCAGGAGGAAGCAAGCCAAGGCAAGGCTGAAGGCCTTGGCAGCCCAGCGAAAATTAGAGGCTGAGCTGGCAGCCCGCGATGAAGCCTATGCCAAGGTGCAGGCTGAGCATGAAGCCAGGCGCCAGGAGGAGCTGGCTGAACAGCTGAGGCTGGCAAGCAAGGGCAAAGGAAAGGCTGATGAAAGTCCAAGTGCCAGCCCACCAGCTTCCCCACCACCAGGCGAACTTTTACCAGAAGATACATATCAGCGCCTGCTGGTGATGGGAGTCGACGAGGACATCATGTCCATAGTCGAGCACTACCAGCCGGATGAGGAAGAGGCTGGGAGCCCGCTGGCTGCGCAAGGGGATGCCAGCGGTGCTGATGCTAAAGATGAGGGCCCGCTGGCTGCGCAAGGGGATGCCAGCGGAAGCGGAGTTGCCGAAGAAGGCCCGCTGGCAGTGCAAGGGGTTGCCAGCGGAGGAGTTGATGAGCGGGCGACCACCCCGGAAAAACTGGCGGAGGAGAAGGAAGAGAAGGAAGAAGAGATGGATGTGGAGACTGGTGCAAGGACGGCTGGAAAGGCTCCCATTGTTATCTCTGATGATTCTGAAGAAGAGGAGCCACCAGTTGTCCAGCACTCCACAATCCAGAGGATGGAGCCAAGGAACCTGTTCCCAGATTTTGCAAAGGAAGGGAAGGCTCAGCTCGGTCGTCAACAGTCCCAAGGAGCCTCAACTTCTGGACGACCAGCGACATCCTCACCAGCACAGCCTCGACGTGCTGATTCGCGACCACAACGTGACATAACCGTCAGCGTCCTCAATTACAACGTGGTCGACGCTGATGAATATGAGGAGATGGTCAATGGACCCCATCGGTGGGAGTTACGCGGGGAAGAGGCCTTCGACACCTCTCAAGTGCCTGACTACAGCATTCTCAACATCATTCCCCTCCGCGGGCTCCCCCACCAGTCGGTCTTAGCTTCCCGCATCCAGGACTGGTGCCTGCCCCTCAGGCCGATGGAGTTCTACAACCGAACTCTGTATGAGTACGCAGAAAATATCACGGTGGAGGTCGAGGATGCCGTTGATTTCGACTTGTTTAATGACTTCCGGTATCTGTGGTTTGTCAACCCGACTCTGTACTGTGAGCTGCGGAGATGGAGGATCTTTGACCGTGTGGAGCGGTATCTCACGGTGGAGAAGCGCTCAGTTCTGTACGCTAGGCTGGGGCTGCAATACTGGAGGAATGAAGAAGCCTGGGCGAATGAATTCATGGATACATTAATTGACGAGCCAGAGCCCTTGTCCCTTAGGCGTGTCCGGCGGCGAGTGCAGAAGATTCTTGATTATCGCCTAAGGACTGGCAGCTCAGGACTCCCGAAGCCAAGACGTGTCCGAGTGCCCTTTCTCCAGTTCCACCGCACCAGCCGGGGCTTTCAGGTGGTCTACGCTCTCCGAAGGATCCGAATACTGATTGCCCTCCCACCGCTCCTTCTCTACTTTGCCCGTCTGTTCGATATGGCAGCCACTGAGTTGCTAATTGATCATGTGGTGAAGGAGGATCCCTCTCGCAGCAGATGGCTGGTCCCTGCAGTCGCTGGTGCTCCGAATGTTGTGGAGCTGGAGCCCGTTGACTGGGTGGAGGCGGACTTTGCAGAAGATCAAGTCCCACCAGCATCAGCTGAGGTGCTGGTGGAGGAATCAGCTGAGGAGTCAGCGTCAGCAGCAGCAGCAGCACCAGCAGCCGCTGCAGAGCAAGTTGTGGATGGGGCATCTGGCGCTGATATAGTGATGGCTGAAGCCTCATCTGTTGAGCCCCCACTTCGATGGCCCTGTCAGCAGAGCCTCTTTCCGAAGTCCATCCGCCTGCGCAACTGGTTGCTCTCATTGATGCCAGGATGGACCAGCGCTTTTCTTCCTACCGAGCAGAGATGGCGCAACAAATGGAGGCTTTCACCTCTGGGGTGAACTCCTTTTTGGCGCGGATCCAAGAGGGGGAAAGGGCGCGAGCAGTCGCTGATGAGGAGAGGGCTCGGCTTGCTGCGGAAGAGCGTCGCATTGCTGCTGAGGAGCGCTTGAAGAGGGAACAAGATATGGCGGCTCTTACAGAGATCTTGAGGAATTTAGCAAATCGCAATCAATCACCTGGATCCTCATCTCAGCCATAAATTTTGTATCAGTTAGACTAGTCAGTTTTTAATCCTGTACTTGTAATTGTAACATCATTAATGGATTGATTACTGACGGGTTGACGACAATTTCTCATTGTCCAACTAATGTCAACTTTTTACTTACCAGCTGAACTTACACATTCAGTGTAATCAGCACCAGCACTCAATTTGGTACTTTGTTGATTCTAACCTGGCTCAGACTTTACTTCATAATTTAATCGAGCAATATCTCTCCCAGTTTGAGGGGGAAGATCTTTAGGTTAGAGCTGATGTGAGGAAGTAGTTTCATGGGTTTAGATCTGATAGGTTTATTTGTAAAAAACCCAGAAATGCTTTGTAACTTTCCTCATCAGCTGAGTGCTCGCTGGTTAGGCTTTGATCGCACCAAAAAGGGGGAAATTGTTGGGAAATCTGGCTAAGTTTCCCTTCTCCAGTTGATTGCTTAGA
>JAPKLW010010855.1:0-11070 GCA_026898455.1 Plectranthus barbatus | reverse complement strand
TACTAGGAGTATCCAACAGTCATTCTTGAAAAGAGATTGACTCTGACAGGCCTTGCCGCATGTTTATTGAAGTTAGAGACTAACTATAACAGTCTCATTAGCGAAGGACAAGTTTTACGAAGGTGCGCCCTTGACTTGGCCGGAGTTGTGTTCGGAAAAGTGCAAAGTATCGGAGGATAGCTGTGCTATGGCCGGTTCGAAAGTTCACCGCCTACTGCAAGTGTTGGCAAATCCTTGTACTGATTGTATACTTTTCTAGTGAAATTCTTAGCGTTTTGGCTAAGCAATGGACATAGATCATTTGGATCGAACCACTATAAAATCTCACGTTCATTTACTGTTTTATTATACTACTGTTCCAAGATTGTTTTGAAACCTAGCAACAGAGTTGCTAGAGTATATCTGAACACAAACTTAAGACATAACTTGAGCTAACTAACTTTTGAAAAACAACGATAAGTGCAAGAGATATAAAACTATTCCGCTGCATTTCGTGTTAAGTTATCAACACGACGACTCTGATATTTCGGGACCAACATTGTTTATGCAGATTTCACGTACAGTTGAGTTGTTTACAAGATTTGACCAAGTACCATGGGGCCAATTGATACTAACTTGCATCGCAAAAAGGTAGAAGAGAGAAAAGATCGAAGAAAAAGCTGAATTCCAATTCGTGACGGAATCGGCGACCCAAAATGCAAAATCAGCGATCGCCGAAAATGTCATTGGGTTGCCGATTATGTAAAATCACCCATTTTGCTACGGTGAAATTTTGGCGACCCACGATGGAGAATCCCGATGGCCGATCATGTTTTATGGGTCGCCGAGCGGGTTATTTTGACGAATTTTTGGGCCAAATCCCATATCTTTTTAGATTTAAAGAGGCTAAGTATAAATAGAGCCTCCCAAGTTAGAAATTCGAACTTGAAACATAATTTGGTGAGAAAAACCTTGGAAAAGAGCTGAAGCAGAGTGGACCGGAAGAGCGAGAATTGATGATCAAGAGTCAAGACCACGGGTTTTGGTTTTCTATGTTTTCAATTCTTTTGACTCTTTACTTCTTTGTTTTCATGGAACTTAGCATGATTAGCTATGTCTTTTGTGGATTCTAGGGTTTTGAAACTTTTTTGAACATTATTCAATCATTTATCTGATTTGATTTTCTTTTTCCATTGATGTTTTGATTTTGCCTGAGCTTTTATTAATTACTTGATATTGGCCATTGATTGTAATTCGAATTTGTAATTTTTCAACCGAGAGGTCTAGGTTATCAATTAAAATGCAGGATAATTAGATTTGATAAATTAAATATCCGAGAGGAATTTGACTTATTAAAGGATTGAGAAATCTAAGGTTTTTATCAAGAGTAAAAGTCCTCTTGCGCATTCGAGAGGAGTCACTAGATCTTTTATATCTAAGTTATGGTTTAGAATTTGAGAGAATCGCCTGATAACATAAATGAGATTAACCCACATTCTTGGAAATTAAATTGGAATCGAATTGGATAAATGTTGTTTAATTGTTCTTCATAAGTGGATTGCCCTGGAATCCTGTTTTCTCCATATTTTCTACACTCAATCTTTTAATTGTCTTTTTAATTAATTGCCAATTGTTGCCTAGTATAAATAAATCAAACTCTTTTACCGATGTGTCTAGATAGTAGTAAGATATTTGCATTTTAGTGCTTGATTATATTTCGAGCCTGCAATCCTTGAGTTCGTTAATTTATTACTTGCCTCTACATTGGTCTGTACATTTGAAGAATAGCGTTTTGCAAAATACGCTATCAGGTTTTTGGCTCCGTATCCGGGGATTGCATAGATTTATAATTGACACTAATTTTGATATTGCGCTATCTACTCTAGAGTTTATTTTACGCAATTTTATTTTGTTTTCTGTGTTAGTCACTATAGGTGTTCTGTTTCAGGTAGTATATGCGAACCAGGTCCAAGGGCCCAGCACTTGAATCCATAGATCCAGAAATCGAATCCACTTGCCGAAGGAATTCTTCCAGAAGAAAGTTAGCATTCCCAATGGCTGACAATCAAGCAACGCAGATAGCCGAGCTGCAGAGGCAACTACAGGAGATGAATCTGAGACTCTAGGAGCAGCATCCTCCACAGGTGCCTCGGCAACCGACCATTGATGAGAAGTATGAGCCTATGACTGATAGACATTGCCACGCTGATTTTAGGCTGAAGGTGGACACACCTAACTTTGAGCTGAAAACTGGTCTGATTCATACTGCTCAACAGAACCAGTTTGGGGGATTACCTTCTGAAGATCCTCATGTGCATGTCCAGTCTTTTCTGCTACTGTGTGACACAATCAAGCAGAACCAGGTGCCGATTGACTACATCCAACTACGACTGTTTTCCTTCAGGTTGCGCGATAGGGCCCTATCTTGGTATCTATCGCTGAACCGTGGTGCCATTACTACTTGGGAAGAGCTCTGTAAGATGTTCCTGTAGGGATTTCTTGTGTACCGAATCACAAAATCCAACTGAACCGGATCGATTTATGGATATTGCACACAATCAAATTTTATAATAAAATCTAGAATGCTCCTATGAATTTAATTCGATTCGTGGATTGAGAGATTACCGTTAATCCGTAGAGTCTGATCCGATCTTTCGTGTTTGAATATCCAACTTTCAATTCAACCATGGAATTCGATTTAACCTGCGGAAAAGAAATATTAGATATCTAATTTCTAGATAAAATCAAAAATAAAGAAAAGAAGGAAGAAAAGTTTATGTTCTCCAGATCAGATCTTTAGGGTTGTATCCCAATGCTGTTCATATCTGCTACTGGTGAGGATTCCACAGATCTGTGATGTAGGCAAGAGTCGAAATTCCTTCTCCTCCCCTCTACAGTTAGCGCCGCCCAGCTCTCTCTTTCCGTAGGGTTTTGACTGATTTGAATTATGATCAAGGTGGCTAGGGTTTCAAAGAGAGAGAGGGATCTATTTATAGACCTAGGGTTTTATCCCTAATGGGCTAATGGGCTCCATTCAGCATATATTACTTGGGCCAGACCTGGGACCTAATGCATATAATAAAGTGGGCCTATAAATTAATTACTTCCCATGTCCACAACCCAGGACATAATTAATTAATTAATCTTAATTCTTTTTCACCACACAATTAATACTGACCTACCCCTTTATCAACACGTTATGAGAATGGGCTGCATTAATTGAGAATCCCCATATTTAAGGTTACCGGACATTCATTAATTAATTGGAGCTTCTAACAAGATCTATCTACAATTAATTAATATCTTATTATTCCTGAGTAGTACCACTCAATCCTTATCACTCGTGCCTGAACTTAATCAGCTTGCAAGACTTTAGCACGATGAATGTCATTGAGCTCCTCAGGAAATGTCCCCATCCTATTACTCGGATATGGTTATCTAAACCCAGTCTCAGGCGGTACTATACGAACTATTGTTACCCAAGATGCGGATATACGAGCATGTTACTCAGGCTCTCCACCATGGCATGTCAAAGAAATAGTCAACCCGTGCAAACCCCTGAACCTTCGTTAGGGTTTGGATTCAATCAATATCGAGATCTTGTACTCGCTGATGACAGACAGTCGAATACATATCACTGCGGTCCATCAATACGCCACCCTTGCATACCAGCATGTCATGTAACGAAGACAGACTACTTATTCCGACAATGCCGCAGCCATCCGGACAGACGTATCCTCATACGCTGTCTCGGTTGTGATCAGGTTTATGTCTCACTAGGTCAAGTGATCATACTGTCTTCTGCGATCTACTACATGCCATATGATCGTCCCTATCGGTGATACAAGAGGATAACATTGTTACATACATGTAAGATTGTTTGACAGATAGGAGAAATAAACCGTTGTATACTCATTATAATAAATGCTTTCAGTATACATAGCCAATAAATCTCCCACTTATACTCAAAGCATAACTAAGCTATTACAGAGTATACAGTCCGTCTATCTAGCCTGCTATCTCTTTAACCACTGTCAGTGGTCGGCATCCACCTCAGACCCAGCTCACGAATATGTCTTTTGTGAACTTTCTGCGACAAGCTTTTTGTAAATAGATCAGCAAGGTTGTCCTTAGCGTCAATCTTCTTGATCAGCACATCACTTCTCAGTACGATTTCTCGTATGATATGGTACTTTCTCTCTATGTGTTTGCTTGCCATGTGAGACCGCGGTTCCTTTGAGTTCGCCACTGCACCAGAGTTATCACAATAAATTGTGATGCTCCTCGGCAAACTCGGAATCTCACCCAACTCTAAAAGGTAGTTCCTGAGCCATACCCCCTCTTTCGAGGCGTCGGAGGCGGCGACATACTCCGCCTCCATGGTGGATCAGCAATACATTTCTGCTTTGAGCTCCTCCAAGATACAACTCCACCTCCCAGGGTAAACACATATCCTGAGGTCGATTTCTTTTCATCCTGACCCCCTTGAAAATTCGAGTCTGTATAACCCACAGGGCACAAATCCTCACTTTGATAAACTAGGCAGTAATTCCTAGTTCTCTTCAAATACTTGGGGATGTGCTTTACCGCAGTCCAATGCGCCTGTCCAGGGTTAAACTGATATCTTGCTACCACGCCAACGATATAACGTATATCTGACCTGGTACACAACATCGCATACATAAGGCTACCCACCGCCGAAGCGTATGGTACAAGACTCATTTCATCTTTCTCCCGCTGTGTCTGAGGGCACTGCCCACTAGAAAGATGAACGCCATGTCTAAAAGGTATCAAACCTTTCTTGGCGAGTTGCATGCTGAACCGGGCTATCACAGTATCCACATAAGATGACAAGGATAAGCTCAATATTTTATTTTACGATCTCGTAAGACCTTAATCCCATTAATGTAGCCAGCTTGTTCCAAATCCTTCATTTGGAACTTTTCGAATAACCAAACCTTGATTTTCGATATCATTCTCTCGTTGTTTCCAAATAGGAGTATGTCATCAATGTATAGTGCAAGGAAAACCATGCTCCCACTGACACAAAGTCGGTAAACACAACTTTCATTTTCCAACTGTGCAAATCCATAGGATTTAATCACATCGTTGAAACGTAAGTTCCACGACCTCGAAGCTTGCTTAAGCCCATACAAGGACTTCCTAAGCTTTTAGAAAATATGTTCTTTACCCTTGCGTATGTAACCCTCGGGTTGCTGCATATTGATGTCCCTACCTTCTTCAAGGTAACCGTTTAGGAAAGCGGTTTTGACATCCATTTGCCAGATCTCGAGGTCCATATGCGCAGCTATGGCAAGGAGTATCCGGATGGATTTGAGCATGGCTACGGGTGAAAAGGTTTCGTCATAGTCAATGCCCTCTTTCTAACTATAACCCTTTGCCACCAGCCTGGCTTTAAAAGCCGTGATCTTTCCATCCGCTCCTTTCTTTCTCTTGTATACCCATTTGCACCCTAAGGCCCTAAAGCCACCCGGCAAATCAGTTTTCTGGTATACATCCATAGCAGTTATGGATTCAATTTTGGAATGCATGGCGACACGCCATTTTTCGACATCCTTGTCCTGCACTGCCTCTTCGTAAGTCAGTGGATCAGAGTCCTCATGTCCGTCATCCGGGCTCTAGTCCGAAGACTCACCATGAACATGTACCTTTCCGGCTGGAAAATAACTCTCCCACTACGATGAGGCATCGGTGTCGTGTTAGTAGTAGGTGCAGTAACGTGTCTGTGGTGCTGAACCTCTCACAGGTGCACCCACATCTACACGTTCCCCTTCCCTTGGAATTGCATTCTCGTATTCAATTTCTTGAAGAATGATATCACTCCTTGACTTGTGATTACTCACATACTCGTCCTCCAAGAATCTAGCGTTGGTGCTAACAACGACTCTCTTGTTGGAGTATACAGTAAAACGAACTTTTAAGCGAGCTTTGTCATGTACTTAATCTCCTGTAAATAACTGAAACAAACGTTATCACATTGTTGCAATCTCATGATTGCATGTATATCCACTTATCTTATATTGTAGACAATGCGGTGGGTGTGTCGTCCCACTGAAGATCGCATTGTTGGGTTCCTTATAAGATATAAAACGTATTCACAAATGAGATAGTTCTAGATAAACTATCGTTTTAGGTTGTAGTATAAACTTGAATTAACTAGTCTTGGTTATTAGTTTATGCTAGTGCGTGGTGTCGCATTGAATGGATCGCAGTGAGACGTGTTCTTCTGTTCTGACTCTATGAAGAACCAAGGTCTCGGCGACTTTGATAATTCTTTACCCTAGATGTGATATTTAGATATATGCAAATGATTTTTTGTTACTTTGACTTACCATGGGTGAGAATCAAAATGATAACTCAATATGCTCCGTATCTTGGGTAACAACATTATTTGTATGTGTTTATATAGTCACATTAGGGCACCGTGTCCTTGACATCCAGGTTGATGACATCCCCTTAAGGAGCTCATAAGTTTTATCGTATTAAACTCTGTAGTTGGAATTTATTCCGATACGATAATAATGTTGAGCGGGTACTAATGGATGCGCGTTATCTTAAACACGGGGAATTAAATAAGTCAAATAGAAGCCCTGATTCACATCGGGATAGGATGGCAGTTGCAACATTAATTCTCTAGTGGAATGAATTAATGTTATAAGTTCAATTTATATTCTGGGCTGAATATATGTGTTTGGACTTATGGGAGGCCCAATCCTATACCTTCTAGAGATCCCTGGCCTGGCCCAACTAGAAACCCTAGCCTATAAATAGGATCTTATGGTTGAGAGAAAAACCCTAAGCTGTCTAAGTTGTCATTTCATAAGCTCATGTGCTGAGCGATGGCTAGGGTTTAGTTCTCTCAAATATTGTAGATCTAGTATTTTGGACTGGCATCTAAGATTCGGAGGATTGCTGTCCACCCGGTATCCGATCGTGGTTCGTGGGACACAGGCTAGAAGATCTCCAGTGGAATCAATCTTCAGATCTGTAAAGATCTATTGGTAATTCTTGATCTCCTTGATTTAAATTTAATTAAACCATGTATGTGTACGTTTGGTATCCAACATCGATCGTGGGGACGATCCGCCTTAACCGGCGTGTTCCTTCATCTCTGACTCTCAGGACAGTAAAAGTAACCACCTTTCCTTTGCCTGGGATACCCTATGAATAACATTACTTTTCACCTTCTTTTTAACTTATCAGGTTCCTTCGACAGTACGTGTGCCGGACAGCCCCATACTCTAAACTTGCACAAACTCGGTTTGCGACCAAGGAAGAGCTCAAAAGACATCTTAGGAACTGATTTAGAAGGCACCACATTTACTACATAAGCTGTTGTTTCCAATGCGTATCCCTAAAACGAAATTGGTAAGTTTGCATAACTCATCATTGATCTTACCATCTCTAGAAGAGTCTTATTTCTTCTTTCAGCTACACCGTTTTGTTGTGAAGTACCCGTCCATTGGGATGTAATCCTGTTATCTGACAAATACTGTAGGAACTCATTACTGAGGTATTCGCCACCGCGGTCAGATCGCAACAACTTGATAGTTTTCCCGACCTTCTTTTCTACCTCAGCCTTGAACTCTTTGAATTTCTCAAAGCATTCAAACTTGTAGCGAAGCAGGTAAACATATCTGTACCTTGAGTAATCGTCAATGAAAGTGACGAAGTACTCGTACCCTCCACAAGCATGCGTGGACATTGATCGATGCTAAATCTGCATAAAAATTAGAGCAAAGGGCAAATAAATTTATAAGACAACCCAAGGGTTGGTCGATCCCACAGAGATAGTGCAACGATGGAGAATCATATACAGAACATGGTTCTCAGAACTTTTGTTTGGGTAAATCAAATTTGAGGTTTTTTGGTTATTCAAAAGAAATAATTAAAGGGAAATTCAAATAATAAAAAGCATAGATTCCACCAGGGAAATCTACCAATCCAATCAACTTGCAAAAATTAAATATTCAAACCCGTGAAACACAACTTTGGTGGAAAACCTTTTATTGTGGAGTTAATTCCTTGGTCAGATTTAATTATGAACAACAGAGCCATAAATCAGATAACCTGGCTCTGATACCAATTGTAGGATTTTTACGTGAACCGAATCACCAAAACCAAACTGAACCGGATCGATCTGTGGATATTGCCCATAATTAATTTCTCAAAACCCTAGCATGCTCCTATGAATTTAATACGAAGAATTGTGGATCAAGAGATTTACCAAAACTCCGTAGTGTCTGTACCGATCTTTTGCGTTTGAATTCCAAACTTCAATTCAACCACGCAATTCGAATTGTCTGCGTAAAAAGAAATTAGCAATATAATTTCAAAACAAATTCAAAATAAAGAAATAGAGAAAGAAGAATGTTGGGAAATTTGGCTAAGTTTCCCTTCCCCAGTAGCTACTTGCTTAGATTCTAGTTTGGTGTTTTGGTGGATCAAATCCTAAGTCCAACCAGCGTCAGTTTGTCTCTAGAATAGCTCTAGTCTCAAATGTAAAGTCCTGTATAGGTATTTTGAGTTGTAAGTCGCAGCTGATCAAGACTCATGCTGGCTACTGTTCACCAGCATGAGATGTGCTTACCAGTTGAGAGAAGTCTCACCAGCAAGCGGCTGACGAAGACTCATGCTGACACTGTTCATCAGCATAGAGTTGAGCTATCGACTGGCTACTGTTCACCAGTGGGAAGATTTCATCAGCAGGAGGCTGACAGATCTACCAGCAGAATATGTGTTCTGGCTGACACTATTCACCAGCGGTGAAGCCACCAGTCACGGGAGATTCCAAGAGATAACATCAGACGAATTGGTAGACCTTGATTGTGCTAAGGAAAGTCACCAGCAGAGACTGCCAGCACAAGATCACCAGAATGATCTACCAGTCGGAGGTTATCAGCAGAATTGAAGATTCACTCTCCCGAAGACTTAGAGACAAAAAGAAGATTCGTCTGAGGAAGTAACTGACAGTGTATGACTTTAAGGAGGATGCCTTAAAGTCTATCAGTTCAAAGACACCAGTTCCGATTCCTCGTACTGACGAATAGAGTCGTTCTGACACAAAGAGATCTGTGTCAGATAAAGCGATCAAAGGTATGGCGCTTTCCGGAAATTCCTACCTGCCGCCTGCAGAAGGACATGCGAGGACAGAGACTTTTCCGGATGTGTCCAAACGGCTAGTATTTGAATCTGAATCTCACGTCTATAAATACGTGAGATCCAACAGCATTCAATACTCTTAGCTACTCTTGCCCAATCTTAGCCACTCCTGAACTACCGAAAGCTCAAACGCATTCATATCAGCGTATAAGCAATCTTTCGAGGCTTTTCTTAAAGCTACTCCGTGTGTCAATCATTTGAACACGAGACTCCAAGCTTCTAGCTTGTGATTTATTGATCTCATTTGGTGTTCTTTCTCATTCCGAGGAAGAACATAGCAGCTCTTGAGCCAGCCAGCTCCTGAGTTATTACGGGCAGTTTTGCCGCCAGCAAGAGTCAAGTTCTTGGGAGAACTAAACACCCACGTCGTCAGTGGTACCGGTGGAGGTTAAAGTGACGTGCTCGCACTCCATCCAGCTGACAAGAGTTGAAGAAGGACAAGACCCGGGAGCGGTTGATCTAGTGGACTGGTAGACAAGGCATCTACCAGCTGGAAATAGATCGTAGGATATCTTGTACCGAATTACTCTCTTTAGTGAATTTCCAGTGCTTCGACTGGAGAGTGGACGTAGATCAGTTGATCGAACCACTATAAAATATCCTTGTTATTTACTGCTTTCAGCATTTGATTACTGATTTAAAACCCAGCACCCAAGTGCTGGAGTATAACTGAAACCAGTTTATAACTGTGCAAACTCGACTCTAAAATTAGCTAAGTCCTGAGTCATCAGCTGACCAGCCAGTTGCCAGTCAGCTGAATACTCAGTTGCCAGTTGACTTACCAGCTGACAAGGTCCCAGTCAGCTGTGTAACCAGCAGAGTGCAAGAAACGAACTTACGTATTTTCCGCTGCCAAAGTATACCCTGATATCAGGGACCAACAAAGAAGTTCTGTTCTCCAGATCAGGTCTTCAGATCTGTGTCCCGGTGCTGTTCAGATCTACTACTGGTGAGGACTCCGTAGATCTGTGGCTTGAGCAGGACCAGAATTCGAAAATTCTCCTCCTTTCCCTTCTCAAAAACGGCGCCCCCTCTCTCTCTTAGGTTTAGGATTTTTCAACTGTGTTATGACTTATGAGAGAGAGCTGTCTATTTATAGACCTAGGGTTGGAAACCCTAATGGGCTATTTTGGGCTCAATTCAGCACACTTGTTGGGCCAGACCTGGGACCTAATGCAAATAATAAAGTGGGCCTATAAATTAATTAATTCCAATGTCCACAACCCAGGACACAATTAATTAATTAATATTAATTCTTTTTCACCACAGAATTAATACTGACCTACCCCTTTATTACCATGTTATGAAAACGGGTTGCATTAATTGAGAATCCCCATATTTAAGGTTACCGGACATTCATTAAGTAATCGGAGCCTCTGACAAGCTCTAACTACAATTAATTAATATCTTATTATTCCTGAGTAGTACCACTCAAACCTTATCACTCGTGCCTGAACATAATCAGCCTGCAGGACTTTGGCATGATGAATGTTATTGAGCTCCTCAGGGAATGTCCCCATCCTATTACTCGGATATGGTTACATAAGTTCAGTCTCAGGCGTTACTACATGAACTGCTGTTACCCAAGATGCGGATATACGAGCACGTTACTCAGGCTCTCCACCATGGCAAGTCAAAGCAACAGTAAACCCGTGCAAACCCCTGAACCTTCGTTAGGGTTTTGACTCAATCAATATAACGAGATCTTTTATTCGCTGATGTCGGACAGACGAATATATCTCACTGCGGTCCATAAATACGCCACCTCCGCGTACCAGCATGTCAAGTAACCAAGACAGACTACTTATTCCGATAATGCCGCAGCCATCCAGACAAATGTATCCTCATACGCTGTCTCGGCTGTGATCAAGGTTTATGTCTCACTAGGTCAAGTGATCATACTGTCTT
>JAPKLW010010854.1:0-11070 GCA_026898455.1 Plectranthus barbatus | reverse complement strand
AAAAAAATATAACCTACTAAATATTCTAATATACATTCTACCTAAAACACCGTTTTCATAATTAAAAAATATTAATTAAATGCCACATGTCAAGATTATAGCCTTTTGATTAAAAAATTGGACGGTTAGATATATGATCACTGTTCATTCATGGTATATAGATAGATAGATTACATCGTTCTTTCACTATCAGTTGAAAAGGTTGAAGTTATCCTATCTAATTCATTTTTTAGATAGTTTTTTATTTATAAAAAATGAAAAAATCTTAGCATTTACAAAAAGGTTCGTGGTACAATGACAAAAGAACGTTTTTTCTTCTCTTGTGTTAAGTAAAAAAACTCTGTGTGAACTAGCGAGAGCCTCGTGACTTTGATTCGCGGGGCTCCCGCTAGTTCACACAAAGTTTAATATGCGTTATATGCTTTCTATTCCTATTGGTAAGTGGTAAGAACTCGCTTTTTGAATTTAATTAGATGTAAATGAACAGTGTTAATATAGATTTTCAAATTTTGATTTCTCGATCTCCTCAAAATGTTAGAATATTAATAAAGTGTAATAATTAAAAAAAGGAAAAAAATTATAGAAATATCGGCAAATGTAAAACGGCAAATTAATTATCTCTTCTTTTTTTTGCATGTTCCTGTTACTTTGCATTATTTTTTGGTGCCGGTGGATAGATTTAGCGGGATTGTGCCGGTATTACTTTAGTATATTAAATAGATAGGAATTATAAGAAAAAATATTGCACGGAACCAATATACTAGGGGAAGGAAGAAAAATTGTAACATACAAATGTTTTGATCGGTGCAAGCATTGATAATTTTCACACTATTGGTCTTTTTGATTGGTTACATTTTGTTTTCAAATTGAAGTTTCTCAATAAATAAATTTGCATTGTGTAATATTCACATGCATCTATCATGCTTAACAAGTTACATAACAATTTTCGTCCAAATCCTTCATAAACTAAAATCTTATTTTACCCATATCTATTTATATAATATCGATATCTAATCTATTCTATTATACTAAAATAAAGTCCAACCGTTCATGAGCAATATTTTGTCAATTGTTTTGTCTTTAAAGTCTTAGGCATGTCGCACTTTTTTTGTCATTTCAAAAATCACATCACTATATAGATATTTCTAATAGCCTCGGCTACAAAATGAATTTGAGTTTTCTACATCATTTGTCGGTGTAAGTATTACACAATACGAACATTAAGTTACAGTGGGAGGATTAAACCTTAAATTTTAGATTTGTTAAGTTAAAAGTCTTTTATTGGAACTCTGGCGAAGATATGAAAAAGGAGAGATGATGTAGAACTTGAAAAATAGTAGTAGTGTATTGGAAATAGGTAACATGTTTAAGTGGAAAAGAGAGATTGGATATAGCGCCTTAACGGATTTGGTTGAATTGAATAGTGAAATTCGAAAAGAATTTCGACTATGGACAAAATCTTATTTAAGTGTTCAACCCAAATATCAATAAATGTATCAAAACTAATTTGAAATAAATTCTAATTATCTAAAATAATTTGTGATAGCTGTCTAAACTCAAAATTTTCCCAAACTATTTGAATTTTTAAACAAACACCCTAATTATTTAAAATTATGCGAATATAGGACAAACTATTTTGGTTGTATTATCGAAAATCAAAGTTAGTAAATTAAGTTTTTGGATTTATATGTTTAACATGATAGCTTATTGCGTCTGGTTTAGATTTTCAACAATATAGTCAACTTTTCATTGATAAAAAAAAGTTTGAGATATATTTGTCAAGTTTTAAATAATTTGGAGTTTTATTTAAATATTCGAATAGTTTGGAACAAATATGAAAAATTAAGCATGTTTCAAAATATATTTGAACTCTTTGTCTATATATATAATTATTAATATTATTTGATATACTTATTTAAAAATATAAATAAATTCTTTTTTTTGCGATACATAATTAATATTTTCGTGCAACGCACATGTGAAATTCTAATATCTCTCAATAACTTTTCATTTTGAAGCCATACAGTCGGAGAGTTTGTATAATTTGTTGGGTTTCATTGTTGAGGTTCGATTTGTGTGTAGACAGGGACCTTCGGAACTTGTGAAGAATTGAATAGGAAAGTGACCGATAGAATAGAGTGAATAATCAACGGGACAATACAATACCTTTACATAAAACGCGTGCCTAAGTGAAGCTAAGTGTACAAAGCGTATATAGCTGAGAAAGTTTCGGAAAATGAGCTAGCGGCGTCCCTTTTATATACTAAGGGAGGCCGTTACAACCCTAGCTAGTTTTATGGGCGGTTCCAATATTTGGGGAGGTGTAGAGAATAATAACTCTTATTTCACTCAATGAAATATTCTGTACAATGATGTATATAAAGAGAAGAAAATAAATCTAATCTAGAATAATTACAAAAGATATACAAATATATTCTCTAAGATATGATATATATCTCAAGACCCCCCCCAAGCGAAGGCGAAGATAGACGAAGCTTGGTCCGGAAGTACTCAAACAGTGAGCGGGATAGACTCTTCGTGAAGATGTCAGCGATTTGTTCTTCGGAGAGGACAAAACGCGTTACCAGTTCTCGGGAATCCACAAGTTCTCTGACGAAATGGTAGTCGATGTCGATATGCTTTGCTCGTTTGTGAGAAACTGGATTCTGAGAAAGGAAAAGAGCACTGGAGTTGTCCGAGTAGATGACCGGCGTTCCAGTTGGAGTGACGTGCAGGTCACGTAACAAGTTAATTACCCATCGAAGTTCCGAAGCCGTGTTTGCAATAGCTCGGTACTCAGATTCGCAGCTGGAGCGGGAAATAGTGGGTTGCTTATTGGCACTCCAAGACACAAGATTCGAGCCAAAGAAGATAGCGAAGCCATAGGTGGACCGGCGTGTGTCAGTGCATCGCCCCCAATCAGCATCAGAATAGGCTGCGAGCGTCGGCGAACCGGGTGAGAAGGAAATACCGTACCCGACTGTACCTTTTACGTATCGAAGGATACGTTTTAGGGCAGTGAAATGATCCATGGTGGGGTGCTGCTGAAATTGACTCATAGTATTTACAGAATATGCCAGATCCGGGCGAGTAATTGTCAAATACTGAAGTGCACCAAGAATAGAGCGATAGAGAGTCGGATTTTCAAACGGGGCGCCATCTTTGGAGAAAGTAACACCTGGAGGAAGTGGCGTCGAGGTAGGTTTGGCATGCAGCATGTCGGAACGTCGCAGAATATCCATTGCATACTTTGTTTGACATAGAAAGAGCCGATCAGCAGGATAATAAGCTTCCAATCCAAGAAAGTAGCCAAGCCGACCAAGGTTTTTGGTGGCGAATTCTGAGTTGAGGCGCGACATAAGGGCGCTAATAGCCTGCGGATTGCTTCCAGTAATGATGATGTCGTCAACATAGACGAGGAGATAGATGGTAACCGACTCAGTATGGAAGACAAATAAAGAAGTATCCGAAGCACTGCATGAGAACCCAATAGAAATAAGAAATGTCCGGAATCGTTGGTACCAGGCGAGTGGAGCTTGACGAAGACCGTATATAGCTTTCTGTAATTTGCATACATGAGATGGAAACTTGTTGTCAAGAAAACCAGGTGGCTGTTCCATGAAGACTGGTGTTGTAAGAATACCATTCAGGAATGCATTTTTCACATCCAGCTGATGTAAAGGCCAGCGACGCATAGAAGCAATGGCGAGAATGATCCGTATCGTGGATGCTTTGACCACTGGACTGAAGGTGTGAGTGAAATCGAACCCAGGGACTTGGCTAAAACCCTGCGCGACGAGGCGCGCTTTGTATCTGTCCACGGAACCATCAGCAAGTAATTTAGTGCGATAAACCCATTTAGAACCTACCACATTTTGACCGGCAGGTCGTGGAACAAGAACCCAAGTCTTGTTCGCATGAAGAGCCGCCATTTCTTCACACATGGCCTGTTTCCATTCCGGAACTTTGAGGGCAGAAATGACCCCACGCGGTTCAGGAATAGCTGAAGTAGCAGAATAAATAGAGACCAAATTTGCATCAATAGGATATTTAGGTTTAAAAATACCCGATTGTGATCGCGTTTGCATGCGATGCACGCGAGGTGGCTGAGCAATCGGAGACGGCGGATCAGGAGCAACGACGACCGGCTGTGCGAGGGCTGGTGCTTGTCGTGCAAGTGGTGGCGGTGACTCTTCAGGTGGTGGACAGATGGTGCACGGGGTTGAGGAGACCGTGGACGGTGGCGAAGGAAAGGACTGGGACGATGGTGTGTGATCGAAGAACTCAGAGAGATGAAGCCGAGAGAGAGGTTGTTCTGGGCTATTTTTGGAGAAGGGAAAACATAGTTCGTCGAACCTAGCATGACGAGTAATGTATATACGAGAGGTGGTAGGCTGAAAACAGCGAAAGCCTTTATGAGACGGGTTGTATCCTAGAAAGATACATGGGGCACTACGAAGCTGGAATTTTGTTTTTGTGTAATCACGTAGGCACGGAAAAACACGACACCCGAAGGGATGAAATGAATCATAAGAAGGTGTGTGGAGATAGAGTAGTTCGAAAGGGGTTTTCCCGTTAAGAATAACAGAGGGAAGACGATTGATG
This sequence comes from Plectranthus barbatus, assembly GCA_026898455.1. Classification (NCBI taxonomy): domain Eukaryota; kingdom Viridiplantae; phylum Streptophyta; class Magnoliopsida; order Lamiales; family Lamiaceae; genus Plectranthus; species Plectranthus barbatus. The sequence goes on along the minus strand of JAPKLW010010854.1, from coordinate 6,465 downwards.
ACGTAGACGGCTGTGCTAAAGGCTTCTACCCAAAGAGTAAGAGGGGTGAAAGAATGATACAACATTGTTAAACCCATTTCAGTGATGTGGCGATGTTTGCGCTCTGCGCGGCCATTTTGGGATGGTGTATATGGACAAGAGATAAGATGATGAATACCGGACTGAGCGAGAAGAGTTTTAAGGCGATGATTTGTGAATTCAGTGCCACCATCACTTTGAAAACGTTTAATTTTTGTGGAGAATTGGTTTTCAACAAAGAGTTTGAAACACACAAAAGTATCAAAGAATTCAGATTTTGTATGTAGAGGGTAAAACCACGAAAATCTGGAAAAGTCATCAATGAATACTGCATAATAACGGAAATTCATAGAAGAAGTAACAGGAGCAGGGCCCCAAAGATCACAGTGTATGAGTTCAAGAGCATGCAATGCTCGTTTAGATGAAGAGGAAAAAGGCAGATGACTGTTTTTAGCTAACTGACAGGACTGACATAAAGTAGAACTGTGACTCGAAGACGGAAATGAAATTAGACGACGAGTACGCAAAGACTGTAAGACGGACGAAGCAGTGTGACCTAGACGGGAATGCCAGAGGTCGTGAGACGCGGAAGGTGGCTTTGGTTCGGCGACGACAGCGAGAGCAGAAGGGGGAGAACCAAGCACGTAAAGACCATTCCTACGCACGCCGCTTGCCATTGTCCGTCCGCTGTCCCGATGTTGTATCTGAAAGTAGAATCAGAGAACAAAACACGAACAGGAAGATCGTGAGTGAGCTTGCTGACATAGAGTAAGTTCTTCGTTATATCAGGAACAATTAGAACATCAAGCAAACGAATATTGTCCAAGAGACGAAGAGAGCCAACATGAGTAATTTGAAGACGATTACCATTACCAACAGTAACATGATCAGACCCAGAATATGCAGACGATGTGTCTAGGCATGAGGCATCATTGGATATGTGGGCCGTGGCACCAGTATCTAAATACCAATCAGAGGCGGAAGACGGAGAGATGGTACAGTTGGCACAAAAGGCTTTCAGCAAGTTGAGCAGACTGTTGAGGACGGGAATTCCGTACAAAAGACCTTTCAAAACGATGAGGACAATCAAACGCATCATGGCCGTTTAAACGACAAAAATAACACCAGGGTTTACGGCATTTTTGATTCTTTCCACGGCCTTTGTTGGACTGATTCTTGGACGAGTCACGGGGCTTCTGAGCCACGTGAAAGGCAGCCGGCCACGTCGAGGAAGAGAGATCAGAGGATTTCTGAAATAACTCATGACTTTGAGCACGTGCGAGCAACGTATCAAAGTCCGGAATAGGCTCTTGAGTTAATTGAGCGGCAGTAAAGATGCTGAATTCCGGCCCTAAGCCACGTAAAAACCAATGAGATTTGTCGGATGTGTCCAGCGAGCGTCCGATGGCGGAAAGTTGATCAAAAAGTGATTTGAAACGACTTCCATACTCGGCGACGGAGGAATCGCCGCGTTTAAGAGATAACAAGTCGTCTTTTAAACTGAGTTCTCTGGCTTTGGAGCGGTGACTGTAAGTCCGGAACAGAGCCTCCCAGACGTCACGCGAAGACTAGCAGCCGATGATGACCGCCATAGACTCCTCGGTCAGAGTCGAAACCAATAACATCTTGATAATTTGATCACGCGAGTACCACGTCGCGTAGTCAGGGTTCGGCAGCGGAGCGGCGCCGGAGGCGGACGGAAGTTGACGAGGGGGCGGTGGCTTCGAACCATCAAGAAACGGCAAAAACTTCTGAGTAATGAGAAGAGACTCGATCTGAGCGTGCCAAAGCATGTAGTTTGAGGCGGTAAGTTTAATATTTACCATGTGGAGCATGGTGGAGAGAGGAAGAGTTGGAAGTCCGTTGGAGTCCATCTGATCGGCCATTAAAAATAGGGGAAACGGCGCGAGCAGACGGAGCAAAAAAGGAACGAACGGCTAGGGTTTTAGGCCAAGGGTTTGGCTGATACCATGTAGAGAATAATAACTCTTATTTCACTCAATGAAATATTCTGTACAAGGATGTATATAAAGAGAAGAAAATAAATCTAATCTAGAAAAATTACAAAAGATATACAAATATATTCTCTAAGATATGATATATATCTCAAGAGGAGGACTGTTGATGGGGATCGTTGAGCTTCCTTCGGAGTTCCTGAGCCAGGGTTCCAATGGGTGGCGGATCTTATCCGTTGGTGGCGCGCGACCTTCGGGGTTGGTTCCGACTTTTGGGGTCCGTTGACGTGCGGTCCTTCAATCTCCTTTCGAGTTTTACGCGCCTCAGGATTCGGGCGTGTTGTTTCTTTGGCAGATCGTGTACGAGAATCGGAGTTTCTCATTCCTCATTCGTGATGATAGGTCGAAGCCGGAGAAGGTACGTGCATCTTCTCGATCACGCCTGGGCCTGGTCGGGTCTATTTTGGAGAAATGGATCTGACGGGCCGTGAGGATCTCATTATGCGGACCTCTTTTTGGGTTGTTGTCGTTGTTATCGGGTCCAGGCCTAGTTTTTTAGCCCAACTGTTTTTGGGCCCAACAACTAATAATTTTTTTTTACGTTTTTTTAAGAAGGGTTGAGTATGAACCTTGTTATGTTTTTTGTTAATTTTTTGCAATGAATGTAAATTCATCAAAGATAATGTTATTTCGTTATCTGCGGCTGCATAGTTTTGAATTTTTATTTTTAATGGGGTTGTACGATTGAGGCTATAATATTTTCTTATTTTTGTAATTAAATCTACACCCAAACATTGCATGGAAAACACAATTATCTCCTTTAATAAATTGGTGTGGTAAAATATTTTAATGAAAAATAAAAAATATAATTTTGTTGTATTTTATATTATAATTGTATGTCTATAATACTTTATATCTAATTTTGTGTAATATAATAGAAAAAATAAATAAATAATATAAAATTAAAACAAAATTTTTTGGCAGTAACAATTATGGTAGACTATTTTCTTTTCATATATTATATAGATTAGGGTTTTGAATTTGGGGTAATAAGATTAAAACAATAATAAAAAAATAATATTTTTTTTTATAAGAAAAACAAGGAATTGTGTTGAGAAAAAACGTGACTATATTTAAAATTACCCATCTATAAATTGGAGTGTTTATGTATATAATATATTTATGTTTACTAACAATTTATACAAATATTTAGATATATTGATATAACTCAAAATTAAATAGTCGAATAACTATCAATATATACTCCACACATTATAATTTAATTAATCATTCTTTAAATACTAATTCACGCAAGTTAGAAATATAAATTACAATCTTTTAACATTACTTAATCTATATTTATATATATACTAATTAAAGCAAAGAACCGTCAAAATTATAGGAAAACGTATATTTATATTTTTAAACAACAAATATAAAAAATGTAGAAGTAGTCGAGTTGGTATAAGTTGTTGATTTAAAGTTTATGCACTGATATTGTGTCCAACCCTCACCCGCATCATAGAAATACATTTATATATTTTTTACACAAAAATTACTTCATTTATTTTAAAATAAAAAGATGGGAACAATTATTCCATCAAATAAAATCATTACTTTATTTTATTTAAATATATTATAATTAATTATTAATTAATACTAATCATAATAATCAAATTTGTACATTAAATATAGTCGGTTTTATTTTCAATTTCTATATTCCATAATACATTCATTATCAACAAAATAATTTTTTTACCAATATTTCAATAATTTAGATAATCAACCTATAATTAAATTTATACAATAACATGCAAACCTAAATGATGATAACAAATCAAATTATTTTAAATTTATATTTTTTAAAAAATGGTAAGATAGTAATATTTAATATTTTTAATAAATTAATAAGATATATTAATATAGCATTAATAAATTTATTATTTAAATTTATAATTTATATAATCTCTTATAACTTATATATTAATTTTTGTAAATCTGGTACAAATTCATTATTTTTTTAATTTAAAATATTAAATTATATGTAATCTATATATATTAAAGGAGAGAAGTTGTTATTTAATTTAGGCGGGATAGTTATAGGTATTTTTCACAACAGAAAAAAAAAAAAAACACAACCCTTATTCAATTTTTATCTAACTATATTGTAGTTTAATATAATGTTTATCTTACTAATTTCACAACATCAATTGCAACATGGTTTTCTTTTTATATTTTCAAGAACAGCCAAAAAAAAAAACCCTTATTTAATTTTTATCAAAATATATTGTGATTTAATATACTTTTTATCTTACTAATTTCACAACATCCTATTGCAACATATTTTTTTTACATGTAATATAAATTATGATCATAACACTAGCTTGTTTAATAATAAAGAAAACTACGACAATAAAATAAAAAATGTAATAAACCAAAATTTATATCATTAATAATACCATCTGCAAATGAAAATTATAAAATAGTGTGAAAATGATTTCATGCAAATACTAGTAAAAACTACTTTTTTTTTTTTGCAATTTAGTCAACTTATTTACCTAAAAATCATTACAAACCTTATTCTTCACATATTATTTTTTGTTTGAGTAGTTAATTTTACTTTCTTTTCTCTAAAAGATACTCATAAAATACGTACATAAATAAATAATTTAAAATTTTGAAGGGATTTTGGATTATTTGTATCAGTTTAGGATGTTGAGGAATTTAATTGATTCAAATAATCATGAATGAGATAATATTAATATTAATGAAAAATAAATTTCTTTGAAAGTGTAATAATCGTCATCAAGTTTGTAAATTTGATGAATGATGAAAATATTTGAAAGAAATTTTTAAGACTATTAAAGAGTAAGTGTAATAGCATAGATATTTTATTTAAAGTGATTATATATTTTATTTTAAATTTCCATATCTATATAACTATAAGAATTTAATCTATTTCAAATAGCATATAATATTTCTTAATATGACCAATCTTCAAAGGCAAAAACTTGCGTTAGGCAGGCCTAAACGGTTTAGGCGGGTTTTATCCTACCCAAATGGGTTCACCCATCCCAAATAGGGTATATTATATGGGTTTGGGCTTGGGTTAATGGATAAAATCCGCTTAAAGCTTGGGTTAATGGATAAAACCCGCCTAAATCGTTTAGGCCTGCCTAACCCAAGACCTTCCCATCTTCAAATAGTATTTTAATTTATATAACTTAAATAACATTTTTAATAGTTAAAATATAGGTACATATAAAATTTGTGTAACAACTCGTTGTCCTGTAGAGCCAACACATTTATTTTGTGACCATTTAATTCGCGGTTCTTCTTTTGTTAACTGTTTTTTGGTCCCAAATTCAATATTTAGCTCGGATTATTCGAATCAACCCATGAATCTCGCGCTAAATAAATCTTCCTATTTATTAGGAAAGTCCAAATTATATTTATGCATCACGCGGGTGTAAATCTAGTATTATAAATTTATAAATATTTCATTAGATAGATATTTGAAAAAAAAAAAAACTACCAATACACTTAACTTAATCTTAATAACTACCAAAAAAAATTGTGACGTGAACTATAATTTTAGTAACTATTACCACCTTATCTTTTTATTAACTACTTCTCTGTTTTAATATATAAATAAATTTATATATTTTAGAAATTTATATAAAAATATTTTAATATGAATAATTAAAATTTTCATGTATTGCGTGTGGGTGCATGCAAAATAAGTAGTAATGAGTGTTGCAGATTACGGACAAGACAACAAATATTTAAGGTTCAATATCTAAAAAAGCAAAAACAATCATAATTTTGAGGTTGGGTTGGAAGAAATTTGAAGTTGGGATTTACAAAGCCAAAAGCTAAAGCTCATTTTAATCAAATCTTTAGATCTACAAAAACTTGGACACTAACTTGAGGCTAGGGGCACCAGGGACCATGATTTGCCTTGGCAAACGCATAGTTCTTGCATGACCTGCAAAAACACATGGAAAACAAGACACAGTTTATTTACAGAAAGTAAAAAACTTGATTTTAAGTTGGTGAAAAGCATTTTATAAATAACTCAAATGTGCAATTCTGTCATCTGTCTCCTATAGATGCCAGAACAAATGGATATACCCCTCGAACATCCACACACCATAACAACAATAATTCAATCTGTAACCTAATAGTTAGTTTAGCTTCACTTTATTACTTGATCTTCAATAGGCTATCCCAATGGTCAATATCATCATATGATTACCTTTTGATATGCAACCTGAGATGGTTTTTTTCCAAGTTCAATAACTGAAGCCCTATATATGGGAGCCTTTGTAAGCTTTGCATTCGGTCCTTGGGAAACAAGGAGCTCAATAACGACATTCCTGCACACATGAAAATCAGTAACAGTCTTGAGATGTAATAAGCTAGAGGGCAGCAGAGGGATGACCTAAAATCATCATATTCTGGATGATTTGGAGATGATTTTGGAACATAG
>JAPKLW010010853.1:0-11070 GCA_026898455.1 Plectranthus barbatus | reverse complement strand
GTCCTAAGCCGGACTCTGCCAGCATGGACCGGACTGCTTCTTTCAGCGTCCTGTTCCTACGTTCTGCCAGTCCATTCTGATGCGGTTGCCTTGGTGCTGATCTTTCATGCTTAATGCCGGCTTCTGCGCAGAAATCCATCAGTAGACTGTTGCAGAATTCCGTCCCATTGTCTGACCGTATCCGCTTCACCGTAGCTTCTCTCTGTTTCTGTGCTTTGACAATCAAATCTGGAAGAATGACTTTCACTTCATCCTTGGATCTGAGAAGCTTTACCCATGTATAGCGCGAGTAGTCATCGACTACCACCAGCGAATAACGTCTTCCTCCAATGGTTTGAGGTGCTACTGGTCCAAAGAGGTCCATATGTAGCAACTCTAGTACCCGACTGGTACTGGGGCAGACTGGCGACTGGTTCTTGAAAGACTTCTTAGTTTGCTTGCCCTGCTGGCATGCTTTGCAAATCCCTTCCTTCTTGAATCCTCCCTTGGGAAGACCTTCCACAAGATCATGCTTGGCCAGGTAGTTGATAGTCCTGAAGTTCAGATGACTCAACCTCTTGTGCCACAGCCAGTTAGTTTCCATAGAACTGGTGGCCACGAAGCATGAATCTGTCTTCCCGCTTTGCCAGTCAACGGTATAAAGTCCTCCGTTCCGAATACCTCTCAGCTTGATCTCGCCAGTCTTCTCATCCTTGATCTGGCACTCTGATTTCCCAAAGTGAACAGTGTATCCACTATCGCACAGCTGACTGATACTTAGGAGGTTGTGCTTGAGAGAGGTGACAAGGGATACATTAATAATTCTGACATCGTCCTTCTCGATGCAGCCCTTGCTGATAACTCTGCCCTTGGAGTTATCACCGAAAATAACTGGAGGTCCTTTGACCTTAATGAGATCTGCAAACAGATCCTCTTCACCAGTCATGTGAGCAGAACACCCACTATCTAAGATCCACTCTCTCGACTTCTGAAGCTGTGTTGCATGACCCTGTACCTGCAAGAAAGAAATGGAATTCATTTAGGTCCCCGATCATCTGCGGGTCCTGCAGGGTTAGATCGCTGGATAATTCCTTTCGGAATCCAGACTTGAGTGATTTTCAGCTTGGTTTTACCCTTGCTGACATCATTAGCAGCCTTTCCCTTCCTTTTGAGATAATGCATGAGATTGGTTTGGGAAGGTGTGGCTGTGTGTGTATCTCCTTTGGAAGTATTCCGCTGAGAGCTTCGGAAATGTTTTTCCGGTACATTGTGTTGCCTTGGTGGTCTCTGAGAGCGCGGACCACCATGGTTAGCCTTCACAGCCCTTTGAGAAAACTTGTGATTGGGCTCAGGCCTCTGATAGGTATTCCTCCTATCAGGTATTGTCCTTCTCTCAGAATTTCTCTGAGATTGGGATCCCTTGTAAGTATGCTGGTGACTGGCATACTTATGAGGTTGTGCGTGGATTCTCTTGACAGCTGGTGCTAGCTGTCGGATTCCACTGGTAGCTGACGCTGACTTCATTGCCTTAGAATTATTCGGCTTAGTCTGCGTCTTAGGGTGTGCTGGCGTCCTGTCAGCAGAGGATTTTGCTAGTTGAGGTTTTTGTCGTGATGACTCACCTACGTATCTGGTCTTATTAATCCTATGCTGATCAGCCATACGGGACTGACTGGTTTTGCCAGCTGGTGCTGATGCATTTACCAGTTTGCCCTTACCCTTTTTAGCTGTGAGTTCGGGTTGGTTTATGCTCAAATCCTTTTCAAATCCCAACCCGGATTTATCAGTAGGCTTTCTCCAATGACTTAGAGCCTTTTCCAAATCTTTGGAGCCTCTATTCAAAAAATTTATCTTATTTTCTTGCTCCAGAACGATGTTATGAAAATTATCTCGCTCAGTTTTTGCAATTTGAAAGTTTTGAAGCAATTCAAAGTGAGTCTTTTTCAGAGTGGCTAGCTCTTCACCGATTGACCTTGATTTTTCAATCTCACTGGTCAAAATAGAAATCTGATTTTTCAGCGAGGTGTTTTCGCCAGCCAAGACATTCTTTATTTCATAAAATTTCAAAAATTCTTGTTGAAGAACGTCTATAGTGACAGCTTCTGAGTCGGAGCAATGCGACTCAGAATCGTCTAGAATGTGTGGAGACATGATATGCAATGAGGGAACAGATTGTACCTCATCATCAGCAGCAAGTGCTTGTTCCTCCTCACTGTCAGCACATTCTTCATGTGCTTCCTCTCCAAAAGCTACCATCAGCGCCAGTAGCGCTTCCTCTTCTGATTCTTCGTCTGACGCATACTCTCCATCGTCATGATCAGGAATATCAGGAACCTCTGTCCTTGTCAGCATCGCCTTGGCAACGGCCTTCGATGCACGCTCTTCAAAGAGCTTCTTCAGTCTTTCCCGCTCTTCTCCATCCACTTGTGGACACTCAAATTTGAGATGGTCAGGGGATTGGCACTGATAACATGCGCGGGGAGCTCTCTTGACAAATTTTCCATCAGATGAGCTGAGAGAAGCTCCCTGTTTTGCCTTGGCTTTCTCCAGTAGAACAGCCAGTCTCTTCATCTGTTGCTCAAGATCTGCGATAGAGCTCTCGCTGCCTTTTGAGTTAGATCCCGACGGGCATGGGATCTCTTTCTGCTGGTTGTGCTGCCCAGCAGGTCTGTCAGTATAAAAAGGCTTCTTGGGCTTGTACTTGAAATCCCTCTTGACGAAATAGGCTTCGTCATGTGTCTTGATGTTGGGAGATCCAACGGTCCGAATGGCTTCATTTTTGTTCACCATTTGGATGTCCCATTCATGTGCTTGGAGCTGAGCAAATAGCTCCTTGGGAGTCATCTTGGATAGATCCTTCTCCTTAAGAGATGTGGTCTTCACAAACCAGTCCTCCTTGGGCATCTTTGACAGGATCTTTGCATTTAGCTCTGCATTCGAGTACTCCTTGTCCAAGGACTTCAGCTCGCTGACTATGGCATAAAATCTAGCCTCCATCTCCTTGATGGTTTCACCAGTCAGCATCTGGAATGACTCGTATTTGTCCACCGCAACTTGCAACTTGTTGCGCTTCATCTGATCTGTCTCAGTACAGAGACTATCAATGTAGTCCCACACTGCCTTGGCGGTGTCGAACTGGAGGGCTTCCTCCATCAGCGGTTCTGGGAGAGATGATAGGATCATATCGAGAGCAACGGAGTCCAGCTGATTCCACCTCCTGTCTTCAGCGTTCCATTCTTCAGGGGGCTTTGGAATCTCAGCAGCTGGTTGATCTCCTAACTGGTGCCTCGTCTTGGTGATCTCGATCGGCCCTTTCTCCAGCACGTCTTTCATCTCCGGATGGACGCTTTTCAGCTGGATGAACGACCTCTTTCGCCATATATCATGCTTCTCCGGATTGTAGTTCATCAGCTTCGGGACATTCATCTTGTGTACCTGAGCTAATCAACAGACACAAAGAGTAGAGTGCAAGGAAACTTGGATCTCGGTCCTAAGCGACTCAGTGTATGACCAGTCTAGAAAGACCGACCGCGCATGATACCACTTGTTGGTCCCGGTTTATCAGAGTTTAAACATGTTTCAATAAGCAGCGGAAATAAAGTAAAGTTAATTGATTTCTTTGCACGCTACTAGCACACAGCTGACAACTGGCAACTGGTCAGCTGGTGCTGGTTAATCAGTAGGCAGCTGACAGCTGGTCAGCTGGTGAAATAATACTTAGAATATTTTAGCCAAGTTTGCACAATTATATCAGTTTCAGAACATACACCAGCACTTGGGTGCTGGGTTTAAAATACGAATGTAATGCGGAAAACTGATAAAGACAAAGGATTTATAGTGGTTCGATCAATCGATCTACGTCCACTCTCCAGTCGTAGCACTGGAAATTTCACTAAGAGTAATCGGGTACAAGTGTCCTACGATCTATCTCTAGCTGGTGAATGCCTCGTCCACCAGTTCACTAGATCAACCGCTCCCGGTCCTTGTCCTTCTTCAACTCTTCTCTGGCTATTGGAGTGCGAGCACGTCACTTCAACCTCCACAGCAAGTTGGGTGTTTAGTTCTCCCAAGAACGTATCTTCTCAATACGGCAAACAGCCCGTGATAACTCAAGTGCTGGCTGGCACAAGAGCTGCTGTGAACTTCCTCGGAAGAGAAAGAGCACCAAAGAGATCAGTAACTTACAAGCTGGAAGCTTGAAGTCTCGTGTTTGATAAATCAACACACGGATAGCCTTTAGAAAGGCCTCGAAAGTGTTCTGCTTGCTTGCAATAAAGTTTCAGACTTTCGGTAGTTGAGCGAGGGAGAAGAGTATTGAATGTTGATGGATCCGAGGTATTTATAGACGCGGGATCCCATTCAAATCTCCTAGCCGTTTGGACACATCCGGAAAAGGTCTCTGTCCTCGCATGTCCTTCTGACGGCGGCAGGTATGTTTTTCCGGAAAGTGCCATACTTTTGTCCGCTTTATCTGACATTGATCTCTTTATGTCAGAACGGCACTATTCGTCAGTACGAGGAATCGAGACTGGTGTCTCGTAACTGATGGACTTTAAGGTATCCTCCTTAAAGTCATACCCTGTCAGTTAATTCCTCGACGAATCTTCTTTTTGTCTCTACGACTCTGGGAGAGAGAATCTGGAATTCTGCTGGTAACATCTGACTGGTAGATCATACTGGTGATCTTGTGCTGGCAGTCTCTGCTGGTGACTTGCCCTGGCATCATCAAAGTCTACCAAATCTCTAGATGTTAACTCTTCTCGGAATCTCCCATGACTGGTGAAATCACCGCTGGTGAATAGTGTAAGGAACACGCATTCTCCTGGTAAGGTTAGTCAGCCGCCTGCTGATGAAACCCTTCCCAACTGGTGAACAGTAGCCAGTCATATGCACTTCTCACCGCTGGTGAACAGTGTCAGAGTGAGTCTTTGTCAGCCGCCTGCTGATGAGACTTTTCCCAACTGGTGAACAGTAGCCAGTGGTAAGCTCTTCTCATGCTGGTGAACAGTGTCAGCATGAGTCTTGATCAGCTGCGACTTACAACTCAAAAGCCTAAACAGGACTTTACATTTGAGACTAGAGCTATGTAGAGACAACTGACGCTGGTAGGACTTAGGATTTGATCCACCAAAACTATAATCTAAACAAGTAAGCTACTGGGGGAGGAAACCAGACAGATTTCCCAACAATTTGTCATATCCATAACTAGTTATATTTTATTTGATAATATAAGGTGATGAATTTCTAATCGAGTAAAATTTTTTAATATCCATTTTCACTATATATATTATGAAAATACCTAAAATATTATATACATTTAAAATATACCCACTGCATTATTCTAATACTTTTTCAGAAAATTGTTAAAAAAAATTTGATTGAAACTTTTTAATTAAAATATATTTTTATTGAGGAGAGAAGGTCGGTGTCGGGTCTGTGTCGAGCCATTGACACGAACTCAACACCAACCACAATTAAAATTAAATCCAAAAAAAATATATCCGCCCAATCGACCCAAACCAACCCCCCCCTCTCCCCGACCCACACATAATTATATCATATATAATTAAGAGGGTTAATTTCATAAAAAATTACCAAACTATTTTAATTGTATCAAATTGGATATTTAACTTTCATTTGTATCAAAATCAGTATCAAATTACTATATTTTTATATTAATGATATATAATTTAAATTCGAATTTTGCTACTTATCTAATCCTAAATGGCAATCACAATACTATAGATTGCCACGTATATTATATTCCTATTTATAATCTAATACTAAAATCACATATTTAAACTCTAATCTATAGATTTAAAGGCAGCCCAGTTTAGAAAAAATAAAAATAAAACACACACACAACACACTAATATATACTAACACACAACTATATATTGTAAATTCTCGGAAGATAATTTTTTAGAAACATGGCTTTTAGGTGGCTGAAGTCAATAATTTTGATTTTTTTTTTTTTTTGTGCTAGTTTTACAGTTAACATGTTTATTATTTATAGATACTCTCATTTTGTTTAAATTTCCGTTTCTTCATTGAAATTTGATTTAAAATAACTCATGAGATTTAATTGATTTTGTAACACAAGATTAATAAGGTATTCATACTTTAATTTTCAAATTAATTATGTTTTATGGTTGCAAGAAAAATAAAATTACGAATTCAAATTTTCACTTTTTTCTTAAGAGTGATTCTAAATGCAACCTCCAAATTACTCCCTAAAGCCCCAAATAATTAAAAATAAAAACATAATTTTAAAAGTTCATTTTTATCCTTTGACCTCTATAATTTTTTTAAAAATGCAACAAAATAATCTAACGATTATAGACTATTCTTTAAATTATTAAATGAAAAATAAAATCTCAAAAGATTGAAAAATATACAACAATTGAAAGTATAATGGAAAATAAGAAAAGTATTTGACTATTGAAGCAACTTTATGGATGAGTTAAATGCGAAACCAAGTAAAAACCAGTTTTCCGATGCAGAACTTGCCGCTCTCAAATTTTCTATTGCAACCCAAATTGCTATGGTGCTATTCGGCCTACTTTTGACGATGACGGTGGTGACAAGCTTTTTTCTTTTTTTTTGGGATTGAGTTTGTCGCTGCATCCCCGGCTATTCAAAAATGAAAGAGGCCGTGGTTGTTGCCATGCTCGCTAATATTCTGAGTTATATTAATATAATTAGGGGCTTTGTGGTTATGGAGTTAAATATAATTTTTATTTGGGGCGATGGGGTAAAACAGTAAATTTAAATAAATAATTTTATTTTTTTAATAGAGGGGTTGTATTAAGAAATTTTTTGGTTTTGTTTAGAATTACCCTTTTCTTAAATGTACGAGAGTAATTGATTAGGTTTAAGTATGTAAGTTTAGATTTTAGTATTTTAATTAATAATTAGACATAATATATGTGACAATTTATGTGTACTATAATTGGCACGTACCATTAAATAAATAGGAAAGTTTGAATTTAAACCACATCAATAATGTAAAATACTAGTTTGATACTCATTTTGATACTAATAAAAATTTAGTACTCAATTATTTGGAATAAAATTCTCAGAAACTCAATTATTTGGAATAAAATTCATAATTTTCCCTAAATAAAAACATAGAGTAACGACGGACTTATAAATAAAATAAATTCTATCCGTAATTATTAGTTTTACTTATAAGTCTTTATCAAATAAATTTTATAAATATATATAATACAATGGTTTTAAATGTTTATTCAAATAAAATAAAATGAATGTCAGTACAAATACATTAGCATATAAACTCTATTCTTTTAAATATAGATTGATGATAGATAATATTTTGTTGAAAATAAAATAATGTTTAATTTTATTTATTGATGAAATATTCTGTTATTGGAAATATAAAGTTTATTAAATGAGAAAGTGAAGAACTTTACCATTAATTTATGAAAGGCTATTTAGGTAAATTACGCATTAATTTCAATCAAAATTTATATAGGGTACCAGATTCTGACCAAAGAGCATTTTCCAAACAAGAATATAGAGAAAGTAGAAATTGATAATTTGTTAATGATTATAAATTAAATTTTCATTTTTGTAATAAAACACACGAAAATTGAATCAGATAATCTCTTAATCAAATCTCATATAAATATCCATTAATGAATTAATAAAAATTGTTTTTATTTTATTTTTTCACTTTTTAAATAATCAAAATTAAATTTTATTATATGCATTAATATAACTTTATTTATTTTAAATATTGGTAGCATAATAATTATTTTTATCGTTTAATTGTATCTTGTAGATTGTTATTTTTTTTATTAAATTTTTATCGAATCCTTGTCATATTTAGCGGACTGGATTCTTCTTGGATTGTTTTCATGTTAATCGGATAAAATTTATATTGAATCCTTATCATATTTGTATAATTATTATGCACATATATAATTGTGCTTAACAAATCATATTCTTATACGTTTCAAGTCTTAACTTAATGATCATATATCCTTACCCGCGTTCAAAAAAAAAAAAAGCAATTCACTGTTTGTTATCTTCAAGGCAACTTCATTAAATCGGAAATGTTGTGCTAATTTAAGAATTAGAGTGCAATACTAGATCCAAAAATATACTCCAATGAGTTTTTACATAACCAATAATTCACATAATTAAATAAAAATATCAAACTCATAATAATAATAATAATAAAATTTTTAAGAAATTCATACCCTAAATTTAATCTTAACTTTATATATAAGCCTTAAATTTTAACGTTAAATACAAAAAATTCAGGTTGTCTTCATCTTGAACCCTCTCATATCTTATTCTTTATTTTCAAATCCACTTCTTCTTAACAATTCATCGATAAAAAGCTTTTTTTCATAAAAATATTATATCATCGTATCATTAAAATTGTAAGAATTTCCGGTTTAGGGGCTCAAGCCCACTTAGGCCAATGATTAGGGACATGACAGAAATTAAATTATTCGAAACGAATCTCTCACTAGAACAATCCTGTTTATTAAAGAAATTATGTTATGTTTCTTACTCGAAAGTAATGGTATAACATCTTGCATGTAATTAAAAGGTCTTGAGTTCAAGATTTTCTGAAGACATTTCCGTGTATGAATTTAAATAAATATATTTTTATTAAAAAATAAGTAAGTTATTAGTCCTCCATTATGGAATATAGTGATTAATATTTGATGATACTCGTTCCCATTCAAATAAAAAGAATGTTTCTCAGATTTTTCTTTTTATATAAAAAAAGAAGTTAAGTTAGGACCTTTTATAAATTATCAGTCACATATAGGAAGTTCAGCATTGATATATCTTTAAAAAAATTAAATGAATATATTTAGTTATATAGGTTTAAACCCAATACTTTAAAGTGGTCTATTACACTCAAGCAATTTCTGATACGACACGATAACATGACACGAACACGTACGATAAAAGCGAGCACGAACACGACATGAACCTGTTAAGCTCAAACACGAACACGACACAAACCCATTAAGCTCAAACACGATAATGACACGACACAAAAACGACCCGACACGATAAAAATTAACCTTACTAAAATTCTCAGCTTTACACTTAGGACTAAATTTTTTTAATACGACACGATAACACGACACGAACACGCACGATAATAATGAGCACGAACACGACACGAACCTGTTAAGCTCAAACACAAACCCGTTAAGCTCAAACACGATAATGACACGACACGATAACGACCCAACATGCACGAATTGCCAGCCCTACACCCAATAGATCGAATAATAATATATCTCATGAATTATTAAATATATTAATCATATAATACTACTATAACATTATTAATTTAGATGCAAATTAATATTTGAATAAATTATGAAATAATGTATCATATTTAATTATCAAATATGTTGGTATTTAAATTTTAATATATTTATAATTTTAAACTAAAAGACCATATCCTACAAAGTTAGATTTGAACTTTATACAGAAGTCAGTTATAAACAATAATTCACACTAGTTTTCCTCCTGTGCGATGCGCGGCGCGTATACACATTTAATATTATTCATTATTTAATTATATTAAATCTATTTCTTATTTGGATTTATAGCAATAAAATATTAAAATTAGATCATATTTAACTCAAACTATAAGATTTATAAGTTAATTGAATATTCATATATCATATTACTCAATCAATCTCAATTGGTTTATACTCCCTCCGTCTCATATATTAGTCTCGCATTCGTTTTTCATCTGTCCCACTATATTAGTTAAATTTTTTTAAGCACTCAAATAATTGAAAGCTCAAAAAAATTATTTCATTCCTCAATCAAGATAATAGACAGTGGGAGCGAGTGAGAAATAGATGTACACTATTTATAAACTTTTAAAATCAAATTAATATTAATTAATTGATTAAAATTAATTCATCATGCCTATAATCTCGCCTTAACTTAAATTTTTTTATTAATATATAAAACGTTACGTATTTTAAGTTTCGTAATCTTTGTTTGCTAATTATAATGTGTATTTTTGATAATTAATTAAAATTGTAATAATTACATACTTACCATATTTATCAATAGTTGCCTAATATGTTATGCATTTAATCTTGGAAAGTAATTTGGGAGGAAAAATTTTTCTTAGGGGGTCTTGCTTTTAGTATTATATATAGATATAGGCCTACAGAATCAATAGTGCATTCGGACATTCTAAGTCCATATCTATGTGATCTATTCTTATCCTTACTAACATTTTTCCAAAAAAATAATAGTTCATAAAAGAATAGCAAAAATATTGGTCCCGATATCGAAGTTGATGCACAACAGAAATAACATTAAACAGGATTGCACGTCACAAACTGGTTGTTGCTCACTAATTTGGGTTTCTAAAAACTTGTTGCTTAGCGAGTTTGAGGTTAGTTTTAGTTTCAGATTTATTTCAACACAGGTAATGTGTTGAGTTTTAAATCCTTGCAGAAAATAAATAAAGCAGTAAAGTCCAAAGGATTTATAGAGATTCGGAGCCAAAAGTCCTACATCCTCTCTTCAGACCGAAGTTTGGAAACCTCTAAGCTTTACAGGAACACAAAGAGTTCATGATCTATAGCTTGCTGGTAGATGCCAATGTCTGTCAGTCTACTAGCTCACTCATCCAGGCCTTCGTCTTCCTTCCAGCTTCACAAACTTGGAGTGTGGCACACCACGCAACCTCCTCCTCTGCATCTTAGGAGCTTTAGAGTTCTTCCCGAAACTATCAAACTTGCGGCTAGACAATTTGATAACTGCAGAAAAGCGGTTAAGCAAATAATATTTTTACACCCAAGGGTGGTTGATCCCACAGGGAATGTGCAACGAGAAATCCAAAGTACTAGCCATGATTCTTAGAACATAGATGTTTGAGGAAATTGGAAAACTGGGGTTTTGTTTTGGAAATTAAAGATAACAATTGCAGAAAATAAAGGGGTTTTAAAACAATTAAAGAGAGCACAGATCCTAGGGCAGATAATCTAATCATCAACATGTAAATATCAATCAACTCAGCAATGGGGAAAACATAGATTTTTGTGGATTAAATTCCTTGGTCAG
>JAPKLW010010852.1:0-11070 GCA_026898455.1 Plectranthus barbatus | reverse complement strand
AAGGCCTAAAATATTCTAAGTTTTGAATCACCAGCTGACAGGTCCCAGTCAGTTGGTTAACCAGCAAGTGCAAGAAAACGTTTACTCTTTCATTATTTCTGCTGCTAACGTTTAACGTTTCGACTCTGATAAACCGGGACCAACAAGTGGTATCAGAGCAGTCGGTTCTTATAGACCGATTGTTTCTGAGTCACTTAGGACCGAGATCCACGTTTCCTTGCACTCCTTTGTTTGTCTGTTGATTAGCTCAGGTACACGAAGATGAATACTCCAAAGCTACTCGACTACAAGCCTGAGAAGCATGCAACATGGCAAAAGAGGTCACTCATTTCTCTGAAGAGCATCCATCCGGAAATGAAAGATGTGCTGGAGAAAGGGCCAATCGAGATCACCATGATACAGCACCAGCTAGGAGATCGTCCAGCTGCTGTGATCCCAAAGCCTCAAGACAAACGGAACGCCGAGGACAGGAAGCGGAATCAGTTGGATTCCATTGCTCACGAGTTGATCCTGGCTTCTCTTCCAGAGTCGCTGATGGAGGAAGCCCTCCAGTTTGACAATGCCAAGGGAGTATGGGATTACCTTGATAGTCTATGTCAAGAAACTGATCAAATGAAACGCAACAAATTGCAGGTTGCAGTGGACAAGTACGAGTCCTTCCAGATGCTGCCTGGAGAAACCATCAAGGAGATGGAGGCGAGATTCAACGCCATCGTCAGCGAGCTAAAGTCACTGGACAGGAAGTGCTCAAATGAAGATCTTAATGCCAAGATCCTGTCCAAGATGCCCAAGGAGGACTGGTTCGTGAAGACCACAGCTCTGAAGGAGAAGGACCTGTCCAAGATGACTCCCAAGGAGTTATTTGCTCAATTGCAGGCACACGAGTGGGATATCCAGATGGTAAACAAGAATGAGGCCATCCGGAACATGGGATCCCCCAGCATCAAAGCTCAAGACGAAGCTTACTTCGTCAAGAAGGACTTCAAATGGAAGCCCAAGAAGCCCTCCCATGCTGACAGACCTGCTGCCCAGCACAACCAGAAGAAAGAGATCCCAGCCACATCGGGATCTAACTCAAAAGGCAGCGAGAGCTCTATCGCTGACCTTGAGCAACAGATGAAGAGACTGGCCGTTCTCCTGGAGAAAGCCAAGTCGAAACAGGGAGTATCTCTCAGCTCTACTGACGGAAAATTTGTCAAGAGAGCTCCCCGTGCTTGCTATCAGTGCCAATCCCCTGATCACCTTAAATTTGAATGTCCACAGGTGGAAAAGGGTGAGCGGGAAAGGCTGAAGAAGCTCTTTGAAGAGCGAGCATCCAAGGCCGTTGCCAAGGCCATGCTGACCAGGACAGAAGTTCCTGATATTCCTGACCATGACGACGGAGAGTATGAGTCAGACGAAGAGTCAGAAGAGGAAGCTCTACTGGCACTCATGGCAGCCTTCGGTGAGGAGTCAGCTGAAGGAAGTGCTAACAGTGAAGAGGCACTTGCAGCTGATGATCAGGTACAATCATCAGCTCCCCCAATGCATATCATGCCTTCTCACATTTTAGACGATTCTGAGTCGCGTTGCTCCGACTCAGAAACTGTCACAATAGACATTCTTCAACAAGAATTTTTAAAATTTTATAAAATAAAGAATGTCTTGGCTGGCGAAAATGCTTCGCTGAAAGATCAAATTTCTGTTTTGACCAAGGAGATTGAAAAATCGAGGTCAATCAGTGAAGAGCTAGCCACTTTGAAAAAGACTCACTTTGAGTTGCTCCAAGATTTTCAAATTGCAAAAACTGAGCGAGATAATTTTCACAATCTCGTACTGGAGCAAGAAAATAGAATAAATTTTCTAAATAAAGGCTCAAAAGACTTGGAAGCAGCTCTAAGTCATTGGAGAAAGCCTTCTGATAAGTCCGGGTTGGGATTTACAAAGGATTTGAGCATAAACCAGCCCGAACAAATCACTACTAGTAAGGGTAAGGGCAAACTGGTAAGTGCATCAGCACCAGCTGGTAATACCAGTCAGTCCCGAATGGCTAATCAGCATAGGAACCATAAGTCCAGATACATAGGTGAGTCATCACGACAAAATCCTCAACTGGCAAGATCCTCTGCTGACAGGACGCCAGCACACCCAAGGACGCAGACTAAGCCGAAATATTCTAAGGCAAGGAAGTCAGCGTCAGCTGCCAGTGGGATCCGACAGCCAACACCAGCTGTCAAGGGATTCCACGCACAACCTCATGCCAGTCACCAGCATACTTACAAGGGGTCCCAATCTCAGAGAAATTCAGAGAGAAGGACAATACCTGATAGGAGGAACACCTATCAGAGGCACGAGCCAAATCAAAAGTTTTCACAAAGGGCTATGAATGCTAACCGTGGTGGTCCACGTCCTCAGGGACCATCAAGGCAACACAATGTACCGGAAAAGCATTTCCGAAGCTCCCAGCGGAAGCGTATTTCCAAGGGAGATACACACACAACCTCACCTTCCCAAACCAAACGCATTCATTATTTCAAAAGGAAGGGAAAGGCTGTTAATGATGTCAGCAAGGATAAAACCAAGCTGAAAATCACCCAAGTCTGGATTCCGAAAGGAATTATCCAGCGATCTAACCCTGCAGGACCCGCAGAAGATCGGGGACCTAAATGAATCTCATTTCTTTCTTGCAGGTACAGGATCATGCAACACAGCTTCATAGATCGAGCGAGTGGATCATAGACAGTGGTTGCTCCGCTCACATGACTGGTGAAGAATTTCTATTTTCAGATCTTACCAAGGTCAAAGGACCTCCAGTCATATTCGGTGATAACTCAAAGGGCAGAGTTATCAGCAAGGGCTGCATCGAGAAGGACGATGTCAGAATCATAAATGTATCCCTTGTCACCAACCTCAAGCACAACCTCCTGAGCATCAGTCAGCTGTGCGACTACGGGTACACAGTTACCTTTGAGAAATCAGAGTGCCAGATCAAAGACAAGGAATCTGGCGAGACCAAGCTGAGAGGTGTTCGTAAAGGAGGACTTTATGTCGTCGACTGGCATAGCGGGAAGACTGACTCATGCTTCGTGGCCACCAGTTCCATGGAAACAAACTGGCTGTGGCACAAAAGGTTAAGTCATCTGAATTTCAAAACTATTAACTATCTGACTAAGCATGATCTTGTAGATGGTCTTCCCAAGGGCGGGTTCAAGAAGGAAGGAATTTGCAAGGCTTGCCAGCAAGGCAAACAAACCAAGAAGTCCTTCAAGAACCAGTCGCCAGTCTGCCCCAGTACCAGTCAGGTACTCGAGCTGCTACATATGGATCTTTTTGGACCAGTAACGCCTCAAACCATTGGAGGAAGACGGTATTCGCTGGTGGTAGTCGATGACTACTCGCGCTACACCTGGGTAAAGCTTCTCAGAACCAAGGATGAAGTGAAGATCATTCTTCCAGAATTGATCATCCAAGCACAGAAACAGAGAGAAGCTACGGTAAAGCGGATACGGTCAGACAATGGGACGGAATTCTGCAACAGTCTGCTGATGGATTTTTGCGCGGAGGCCGGCATTAAGCATGAAAGATCTGCACCAAGGCAACCGCAGCAGAATGGACTGGCAGAACGTAGGAACAGGACGCTGAAAGAAGCGGTCCGGTCCATGCTGGCAGAATCCGGCTTAGGACAGAGTTTTTGGGGAGAAGCGTTGGTGACGGCTTGCTATACTCAGAATAGAAGCGGAATCAACGACAGACTCCAGAAAACTCCCTACGAAGTGTATTTTGGTCGTAAGCCTTCCTTAGCTCATCTTCGTGCTTTTGGTTCACCATGTTATATCCATAATAATGGCAAGTCAAAGTTAAATGCTTTTTCGCCTAAGGCTGATGAGGGTGTCTTTGTTGGATACGAACATCCCTCTCACAAGGGCTATAGAGTATTTAACAAGACTACCAAGCTTGTGGAAATAACATGCAATGTTGTTTTTGATGAAGCTACTTTAGTGCGCAGGACTCTACGACAACTGGCGGAAGATGTTCCTGAGGTCAAGGATGTCGTTGATCAGTTGGGCAGGAATTCTTCCGATGTTCAACCAACTGATTCGACTAGACCGATGAATGGATCATCTTCACAACCAGCATCCTCGGTTGCCCATCAGCAATCCGGGAGGGTCGGTGATGCAAATGACCTTGCTGAGACCTTACATTCAATCTCCCTGAGTGGAACTTGCAATAATCTAGGGGGAATTCCGACTGGAATCTTTGAGCCAGAAGGCAGCGATGAACCAGCTGGAGTGGATGCACCAGCTGAAGGTGTAGATATCGCTGAAGGATCAGGAGACCAGTCAGAGAGTGAAGCTGATGAAGAAGTTGTTCCAACTGGTGAAGGTTCAGCACCAGTTGCCGTTGCAGCTCCGACTGGTGGAAATGTGGAAGCACCAGTCATCAGGACAGAAGAACCTATTTCACAGCCGGCACCAGCAGTCGCTGGTCCTCCCAAATGGCTGAGGGATCACCCTATTGATGGTATTCTCGGTGATCCGAAAGGTTCTGTCCAGACCAGACACGGCAGTGCGCTACTGACATGTTTTATCTCTCAAATGGAACCTACTTCCATAGGAGTTGCGCTGGAATCTGCCGACTGGATCAATGCCATGCAAGAGGAGCTTGCAGAATTCACTCGCAATAATGTTTGGGACTTGGTAGAGAGGCCATCACATCAGTCAGTGATCGGCACCAAGTGGGTTTTCAAGAACAAGCGAGATGAGAATGGCATTGTAGTCAGGAACAAGGCTCGATTAGTCGCCAAGGGCTACAGACAGTGTGAAGGCATCGACTTTGATGAGACCTTCGCACCAGTCGCAAGGATGGAGGCAATACGACTGTTTCTTGCTTATGCAGCGTATCATGGCCTCACGGTCTTCCAGATGGACGTGAAGAGCGCATTCCTGAATGGCGAGCTAAAAGAGGAGGTTTATGTCGAACAACCTCCGGGCTTTGAAGTCGGCACCAAGGTATACAAGCTGAGAAAGGCCCTTAATGGATTGAAACAGGCGCCCAGAGCTTGGTATGAGACGTTATCACAATTCCTAATCAACAATGGATTCAGGAAGGGGAAGATCGACAGGACGCTCTTTCTTCTCAAAGATGGTGATGACATGCTCATGGTGCAAATCTATGTCGATGACATTATCTTTGGGTCTAAGAACATATCTCTCTGCGAGAAGTTCTCACAACTGATGCAGAACTCATTTCAAATGAGTATGATGGGCAAGTTGACATACTTCCTAGGACTCCAGGTCCAGCAGTCAGATGAAGGGATTTTCATCAATCAGCGGAAGTATGCAAAGGATCTTATTCAGAAGTACTGCCCTGAGAAGACCAAGACCCTAAGGATACCAATGAGCACCAGCTGTCAGATATTTCTTGATGAGCAAGGGGAGTCAGTTGATCCATCAATTTTCAGAGGCATTATTGGATCACTCCTCTATCTTACAGCCAGCAGACCCGACATTTCTTATTCAGTCGGTGTATGTGCCCGATTTCAAGCTAATCCAAAGAGGTCACACATGGAAGCTGCCAAAAGGATTGTGAAATATCTGAAGGGAACTGAATCACTTGGTCTATGGTACCCCAGGAATGATGAGCTTAAACTCATTGGGTATTCAGATTCAGACTTTGCTGGATGCTGCATTGACAGGAAGAGCACCAGTGGTACGTGTCAGTTCCTAGGACACAAGCTGATCAGTTGGTTTAGCAAGAAGCAGCACTCAGTTGCTACATCTACCACTGAAGCTGAATATGTTGCCGCTGCCAGTTGCTGTGCTCAAATTATTTGGATCAAGCAACAACTGGAGGATTATGAAGTGGACACTGGCTGTGTTCCAATCTATTGCGACAACAACAGCGCTATGTGTATCACGAAGAATTCGGTTCACCATTCTAGAACCAAGCACATAGATATTCGACATCACTTCATACGTGATCATGTCGAGAAGAAGGATGTCAGCGTGGACTACATCAGAACTGAAGATCAACTGGCTGACATCTTCACCAAACCCCTTCCAGAAGCAAGATTCAAGGAATTGTGCATCAAACTCGGTCTTTTGGAGATTGATGTGAGCCCAAGTGTTGAGGAAGAATGAGTCCCAGCTCTCATTCTGTTCTTGATCTTCTGAAGGACGCTGATTACGACTAAGTCCAAGCTCTTAGTTGTTTTTATTTAAGTGGTATCTCAAGCTCACTGATGGTTCCTACTGGCGGAACTTATCCCTTAATTGTCTAAGGAAATGAGTCTCAGCTCTCATTCCGAAGTTGCCAGCACAAACCATCAGTTGAAGCAAAATTGGGTCCCAGCTCCCAATTTCAAGCGATGATGAGGAGTGGATTTCTTGAAGAGAAGATTATGCAGAATAAAAATTGAGTCCAAGCTCTCAATTTTTCAATCTTTAAAGTTGTCAGCAGACAACTGGTGATATATCCACGACTGGTGAAAATTGAGTCCCAGCTCTCAATTTATCCAAGTACTCGGGTGCCAGTCGTAAGTACCAGTTGTCAACTGGTAAGGAGGCCATGCTGACAGGGGGAAGTGTTCAACTGGCATATCCTGCTGATGACCAGTTATATTACTGATGACAAGTTGAGTCCCAGCTCTCAACTGACGATCTCTTGAAATCCAAGAGTCGTTCCAGCTGTCGCAGAAATGGCGGGAATGTTCAAATCCTCTTGCGTGTGCGTATCTCAGAATTTAATGCGGCATTTAATGCCACATTTAATGCGCACAGTGACTGCGCGGTCAAAAGCACATTTGCGACCAATCAGAGAACGCCATGTCAACTACACGGCATAGCCCACGTCAGCACGACCGCCCACGTCGCCACAGGGAATCGTGCCAGCTGATGACCGTCGATCCTCACTTTTGACGAATTCATCTCGTCCATTCATCCCTGCATGGCACCAGTATAAATAGCGTTCATTCATGATCGGAAAAACTCTTATCACTCCCTCAAATGTTTTCGAACATATTTTCCGTTGATCTTCCTTAAAATTTCCAGACACTCATTCCCTGAAAATATGGCATCTTCATCCCACCCCGCTGCTGATAAATCTTCTTCATCCACTGAGTCCTTAGACTTACCGTTAGCCGAATCCCACATGCCCACTTTTACAGGCATCGTGAAGGAAGAAGATATTGACTATACCTATCCTTTCAGCAAGCTCGTCTCGCTAAATAAAGCAGCCACCAGACATCGCCTCTCTCACGCACAAATCAGAACAGCCCAAGTTCAGAAGGAGAAGATTCTGAACGACAAGCTGGCGGAGAAGCACCACGGCCCGGAGCTGATGGAGATGATAGATCATGAGCAGCTTCGCCCGTATTTGACGGCGACTCCCAGAACGTTCCATCCACATCTCGTCGCTGAGTTCTATGCTCGCGCGGTGATTGCTGACGACAGGAAGTCCTTCACCACATCGGTGTTCGGACACCTTATCACTGTCGACGCCGAGTACCTCGCCAACATATTCGGGCTGAGGAGTACTGGTGAGGAGGTGGCCACGTACTTCAAGGATGATACGGTGGAGTTCCGGAGGAGGTGGACTGAGTGGAAGAAGCCAGAAGTGACTGTCTTCAAAACTGGCATGAAGAAGTCCGAGATGCAAGATTACTGGCAGATGGTGTGTGACATTGTAGTACGCATGCTACAATGTGAAGTCGGCTCCTATGCCGAACTGAGCCTGAAGAAATTCTCCGTGATGTGCGCGTTGGAGGACGGCATATATGGCAACTGGGCCGAGTTCATCTTCGGCCGGTTGCTGGAGAATGTAGAGAAAAACAGTACGGTGAAGGCTGAAGGCAAGTTTCTCCACGCAGTGTCTTTTGGCCTGCGCATCAGCCACATCCTGGAAGTGGAGATGGGGGATGGAGTTGACCAGGGGGAACGACTGGTCGGGTCAGACTTCATCCCAGCCACAAAGGTGAAATTACCCAACCCCGACTACAAGAAGCCACGCCGGCTGAAGGGGAAGACGGCTGTGGACCCAGCCGAGTCTGTTTCTGAAGAAGATGCATAACAGACAGGGGAGGAAGTGCCAGCGGTGGCTCTCCCACTACCAGCTGAGGCCAAGGAAGAGCTGAAAAGGAAGCTAGAGGTTGAATCTTTATTCATCTCTATGGAAGAAGCAGTGGAGAAGGCAACCGGCATACATCCTCGGGCATCAGCACAAGTACCAACCTGGCTCACACCCAGGCCCCCTCCAAGTAAGAAGTCCAAGCCCCAGCAGCGCCAGCAGCCCCAGCCAGCTGCTGCCTATGAGCCAGCATCCGGGAAGATCTCGATACCAGTCAAGAAGTCTGTTCTTGGACTGACTGAGGAGGAGACCTTAGAGAGGATGACCCGGAAGCGAAAGAGGGTTCAGACCAGAGCTCAGAAGCTGGTGGAGCAAGCGAAGAAGGAGCAACAAGCCTCCATTGTAAGGAAGAAACAGGCGCAGGCAAGGCTGAAGGCCTTGGCCGACCAGCGGAAAAGAGAGGCTGAGCTGGCAGCCCGCGATGAAGCCTATGCAAAGGTGCAGGCTGAGCTTGAGGCCAGACGTCAGGCGCAACTGGCGGAGCAGGTGCACCAGGTGGCCAAAGGCAAATGGGAAGTTGCCCCAACTACAAGTGCAAGACCACCAGCACCAGCTCCAGGCCAGATCTTATCAGAAGAATCTTTTACACGCCTGATGGTCATGGGTGCTGATGAAGACGTACTATCCCTTGTGGATAAGTACCAGGATGAGGAGGAAACCGCTGAAGTCCCTCCACCCGCGCAAGGGGGTGGTGGAGGTGATGAAGAAGTCCCACTGGCGACGCAAGGGGAAGCCAGTGGAGGAGTAGAGGAGCGGGCGACCACCCCGGAAAAACTGGTGAGCTTCTCGGATGTCAGTTCTGAATCCGAGGAGGCAGAGGAGAAAGCGGTAGAGGTGGAGCAGGCCACCGAGATGGAGGTGACTACTGGTGGAGAGGCTGCTGATAAACCTCCTGTTGTCATCATTAACGATGAAGAGCCACCACCAGTGGTACAGCGCTCAACCGTGCAGAGGATAGAGCCGAGGGACCTTTTCCCTGATTTTGATGCTGAGGCTCGTGCTCATGCCGGTCGTCCAAAATCTTCTGAAGCCTCAACATCTTCGGGACGACCAGCGGCATCCTCATCAGCACCAGGACGCGCTGAGCGACGAGAAAGAAGGTCCTACATGATCAGCATTCACTACATCCACCTGATCGATGAGGACGACTTTCAGGCTCAAGTGACAGGGGTGCACCGGTGGGAGCACCGCGGGGAGATGGCATTTTATAATTCCAGAGTGCCTGAATTCTCAATCTTCAACATAATCCCGACCAGCGGCCTCCCCCACCAGTCCATTTATGCTTCAAGAATTTATGACTGGTGCCTGCCCCTGCAGCCGGTGGAATATTAAAATTCCACATTGTATGAATATGCGGAGAACATCACGGTGGAAGTAGAGAGTGCCGTTGATGATGAGATAATCGCAGATTTCAGATATCTGTGGAGAGTGAGTCCGGAGCTGTTTAGGGAGTTCCGGCGGTGGAAGATTTTTGACCGGTGCGAGCGCCGATTAACTGTGGAAAAGCGCTCTGTGTTATACGCCCGGCTCGGACTGGGTTACTGGAGAGCGGAGGAGGAGTGGTCTCACGCATTCATGGATACAGATGCTGAGAACCCCCAGCAGCTGTCCGTCAGGCGGATCAAGCGCCGTTTGAAAAAGATTGCTGACTATCGCAGACTGACTGGAAGCTCCGGCCTCCCGCGTCCGAAATTGGTGAAGTTACCTTTTCTCCAGTTCCACCTAACCAGCCGCGGCTACCAGATGGTTTACGCGCTCAGACGCATCCGAATACTGGTCGATCTTCCGAGGATCCCTCCCTACCATGCTGCATTGTTCGACATGGCTGCCAGCGCTCTGCTGGTAGACCACTTAGTGGCGGAGGATCCCTCTCGTGGTTGGTGGCTGACCCTTGCCGTCCCTCCTGTTCCTACTGTCTCGGGCGATCTCGTCCCTGCTCACATGGACTGGCAAGTGGTGGAATTCACAGCCCCAACAGTTGTTTCTGAACAAGTCCAGCCAGCACCAGCTGAGGTGCTAGTGGAAGAGTCAGCAGCTGCGAACCCAGAAGACGTAGAGTCTCCAGTGGTCCCTCAACCAGCAACGGCCACAACCGCTTCTGACCCTTCTACCTCAATGGAAGTGTCAGCGGAGCCGCTCTCAGTGATCCATCCGCCTGCCCAGCTTCTTGCAATCATAGATGCCAGGCTGGATCAACGCCTTTCTTCCTTCCGGACCGAGATGGCACAACAGATGGAGTCTGTAACCGCTGGAGTGTCCTCCTTTTTGGCGCGGATCCAAGAGGGGGAAAGTGCGCGAGCACGTGCTGAGGCAGAGAGAGCTCGTCTTGCTGAAGAGGAGAGGAGAATTGCCGCTGAAGAACGCCGCATAGCTGCTGAGGAAAGGGAGAAGAGCAGACAAGATATGGCAGCGCTCACTGAGATCCTGAGGTCGCTCACAAGCAGAACTCAATCACCAGGATCATCTTCTCAGCCATAGTCTTGTTTCTCTATTTTTTGTTGTAAGTAAATGTATCTAGACTAGTCAGTCATCTTTTCTGTACTTGTAATGGCCACATCATTAATGAAAGGATTACTGACAAGTTGATGACAATCTCTCATTGTCCAACAATTGTCTAAGTATTTACTTACCAGCTGAACTTACACATTCAGTGTAATCAGCACCAGCACTCTTTTACTTATCTTTGCTCTGATCTTAATTTCTATAATTTTTAAAACGAGCAATATCTCTCCCAGATTGAGGGGGAAGATTTTTAGATAGAGCTGATGCTGAGGAAGTAATTTCTGGGTTTAGATCTGATAGGTTCACTTGTAAAAACCCTGAAATAATCTAACTTTCCTCATCAGCTGAGTGCTCGCTGGTTAGGCTTTGATCGCACCAAAAAGGGGGAAATTGTTGGGAAAACTTTCGAAGGTTTCCTCCCCCAGTAGCTTTTCTAGCATAGATCATAGTTTTTGGTGTTTTGGT
>JAPKLW010010851.1:0-11070 GCA_026898455.1 Plectranthus barbatus | reverse complement strand
AGCTATAGCATAATGCATTAGATTGAATATCCTGCCTATTACAAAAAACAAGACTTATAAGTGTAAGCTTTACAAAAAAAGCAAGCCTAATTATTGTCATTAGATGTCTTCCCCTTGCATCCCTAGGTCAGAAATAAGCCTCTCTATCCCATCAGTGTGCCATGCATCAATTAAGAACTGCATGGTCTCTTTCACCAGTTCCATGGGTATTTGTAAATTTGTTGGTAATTTATTGGCCAGTAATAATGAATTCTTCTTCATATGTGGCATCTTGTAATTGTTGTATCCCTTCACTTTCATAATTTCCTGCATGCAGCACTGTAATGATAAGAAAACCTTGTTTAGTGTCATTGCATCAAGACTGTTGTAGCTGCTTATAACTGCATTAACTAGCTCCTCTGCATCCCTGCATGCATGTTGCTATTGCAGACTTTGAATTGCTCTGAAAAATCCCAAATCATTAACATTACAATCAGGACTATTAGGTGGTTGTTGCACTAATGATATGTTGAACCCATCAAAGTGTGCTATTGCTTGAAAATCTAGGTCAGAATTGTTGATATGTGGCCTTGCATTGTCCTGCTGTATGTAGATTGTCTTACTTAAACATGCAGGCCAACTTGCTTTTATTGCTGGTACAATCTGAATGTTAGACATTAATTTAAGTGAGTAGGATGAAAACTAGGAAAAATAAACATGCATGACAATTTTAAAAAATCCAAACTCTTTACCTGATTGATTAAGCAATCCTTTATCACTTGCTTAGTGATTGAATTTATTGGCTTAGTCTCCATAGTTCCTGCAACCCTCTTCTTGCTGTTTCTTTTAGCCTTTAACTCTTCAGTGAATGGCCAAATGCCAATTTTACCATCAAACAAAACACTGCCCACCTCTGAAAATACTGGCCGAGACACAACACACATGAACATAACCTTTGGTATGAATTTCTTGCTTTTGCATGCTCTGTGTATTTCTTGTTCAGATTCAGTGATGTTGTATCTGTGGGTCGTTTTGGTTAAATAAAACCATTTCTCATCAATATGAATGACATTCTCCATGGGCTTGAATCTTAGGATGTTCAATGCATTGTCATATTCTATAGCTTGCAAACTGAAAATCAACCTAGACAATTTGTTTGGAGCTGTCAAAGCTGGCTTAATTGCATTAGTGTGTGCTTTGATCATATATGATTTAGCCCATCTTCCCACCACAGATTTAGGAACACTTAAACTGTCTGCTAATGCTCTGATTGTTCCTCTTTTTTGATAATGTACTTGAGCTATTTGATAATAGTTTACCTGATGTTTTACTTGTTGAATTCTACTGAATCTCTTGCCCACTACATGCATTATTTCACCTCTTTCTCTTTGCCCTTTTGCAGTTTCCCATATCCTAGAAATTGTCTTCCTGCTCACTTTGAAGGTTGAAGCTGCTTCATTGATCTTGCCCCTTCCAGGCTGCCCATTGATGCAGTTCATTAGCAAAAACTGGATGATCTCCTCTTTTTTGGAATCTGGAACATCTTTTTTGGCCCCCATTTGTTGTAAAAGTTGTGAATTGTTTAAGTTAGGTGGATTGTGTCTTTTACTATAGAACATGTAATGCACTAATTATTGTAAATTATGAAATTTGCCTTTTTTTTTTTGGTGGCAGATTTCCCTCTTGTTTTTTGGTTTCAATACCCTTTTTGTAATTTTGTTTTTCCACTAACTGGTTTTCTAATGTTTTTTAATGCATTATATTATTTTTGTGATCAATGCCTTGGTTATTGTGTCCCTTCCTATGGGACTAATAGGAAGGGACAGAGGGAGTACTTAATATTATATATATATATATATATGTGGAGAAGTGATCTTATCACAAGTCCCCCTTAGATGGGAGAAGATAATAAATCATGACCTTTTATTTGATGAAATAAGTGGTCCAAATTTAATATCTCTATTTATTTTGTTACTTAATTTATGAATTAATTTTTTGTAATAAGGGCATTTAGGTAAGTTAAACATTAGGGACCACAAAAAAATCTCATATCTCTTTTATCTCAAACTTACATATTTTTTTCTTCAACATATTATCTCTCCTCTAATTTCCTTATAAAACTTGAATTAATCATATCTCACTCAATTTAAATTATTTTTTAACTTACCGTATATCAAATTAAAGATAATTTAATTATCTTTCAAACGAAATCACTATTGCATATATTTCGAATAAGATAATCGTAGTAAAAATAAGATACTGCAACTTTGCATATGTAGATAATGCATATTTACAAGCTTAATAATGCAACTTACATCTGAAAATATATAAACATGCAAATATGCATTATCTAAGCCTATAAATATGCATTATATAAGCTTGTAAATATGTATTATATACCCTTGTACAGTTGCAGTATAATAATCACAAGGATTTTAAGATTTAGGTTACTTTAAAACCAAACATATCGAATCAAGCCACGAACGAAATAACGAATGCAGTTTCAGAGTGAGGTTTTTACGATTTTTGTGGAGAATGCAGTTTCTAATCGATATTCATTAAAATTTGAAATTATTAAAAAGTAGTGATAATGGAGCATAAAATTAGGGATAATGGAACATAAAATATTCATTAAAATTTGAAATTAATAAAAAGTAGTGATAACGGAGCATAAAATTAGGAATTTTTCTAGATATAATGAGTGTGAAAAAGGATAAAAATAATTAATTTGCGAAAATATGCATTAAAATTCGAAATCCAAAAAAAAAAAAAACAGGAATAATGGAGCATAAAATTAGAGATTTTCCTATTTTGTAGATTTAATGGGTATGAATTATGTCATTAATGCCCTTACTCTGCAACTATAATTAGGTCGTCGATGCAACTTTTTAATTTCTGGAAGAAATTGATTTTAACCGTCCAAAGACCTAATTAGATGGACTAGATTCATTCTCTTCTCCCATCTAAAGGACCACTCGTGAAATTAACACACCCCTATATATGTATGTATATATTCTTTATGTGTTTGAATATAAATAAATAAAATGTAGTAATTAATTAATTACATTA
Organism: Plectranthus barbatus; assembly: GCA_026898455.1. NCBI lineage: Eukaryota > Viridiplantae > Streptophyta > Magnoliopsida > Lamiales > Lamiaceae > Plectranthus > Plectranthus barbatus. The sequence goes on along the minus strand of JAPKLW010010851.1, from coordinate 8,022 downwards.
TGAATAATTAGTTAAAATAGTTGAATAATAAAATCTGCTGAATACAATTGATTAGTTCGAGTTAATTGGATTATACATTCAATTACAAAAGTGTTTGTTAAAATAATCTAGAAAATATATATAAAATATGAAAATAAATATAATATATATATTTTATATTTTATTTATATGTAAATAGATAAATTAAGATCTTGAATAAAATAAACTATAATTAAAAGAATTTAAAATTAGAAGAAATACAAAAAGAAAAGGAAAAAATTATTGTTGCCGTGCCCATTCTCGCCACGAGGCATGTGTAATGCACGCGCCAATAGCAGTGTGAGTGCCGCACATGCGCACGTCAGTGAAACCTCCACCATATTCCACCTCTCCGCAAGATTTGTGTTATGATTTTTGTTTGAGAAATTCTTCTTTACTTTTTGTGTTTTGGTGGGTCAAAGATTGTAAAAGCCATCTTAGTCAGTTTTTCAGTTTCTAGAGTTCTAAAATTGTAATCCTTGTATAGGATCGATCGAGTTGTAATAGAACTTAGGCTGAAGACCGAGCATAGAAGATGCTCGAGAACTAAAGAACTGCACGCCTTGAAACATGGTTTTCACTAAGTATAGCCTTGACCAAAACTGAGTTAAGGTACTCAGTATAAGGCTTTCCATACTAATCTGGAGAAGTCAGTATAAGGGCTATCCCGTACTCACTAGGAGAAGTCAGTATGAGGGTTTTCCATACTGACCAGGAGACGTCAGTATGAGGGCGTTTTCCATATTAACTGTGGACAGTCAGTATGAGGGTCAACCATACTGACTATGGGGTGTCAGTATGAGGGCTAGCTATACTGACCTTGGGAAGTCAGTATAAGAACCTCTACCTTTAAAGCACGAGCTATTCAAAGATATCGAAGCTCAGTCAGACTTTGGCATTTTCATGCCCAAGTAAAAGTTAATACGTGGATATCCAACTTGGATTCCTCGGATTGAAACTTAGTCTGATACAAAGTTAGGGTATATTACACTAAAATAGCAGAGCAGTGCAGACCAACGACATGAGCCACGATTGGACAACATCTTCCATGAGTCTAACGACTAGATTTATGTGTCTAACGGGCAGAAATTCAAAATGCCAGAGAAAGTCCTCTATAAATAGGACTACACATCAACCTACAGTTACAAATTTGAATGATTTTCACTCTAAGAAGATCGCTCTGCTAAGCCATCTCTCTACTAAAACTCTATGAGTTTCCGTGTTTCTTTACACGAGACTTGAGTCCCTAACTCAAGTTATTATTCTATCCTCCTACCACAAGGCTGAAGCTTTTCTTTGGTGAATATATCTTTCCAAGATATATTCTTAGCAGTCAGTTTCCAACTCTGGGATACTGATTCTCATGGGCATATGCCAACAAAATGAGTTTTGGGAAGAACAGCAAACATCCAACCACCAAGAAGAAGGCTGCGGAACAGCAAACATCCAACCACCAGGAAGAAGGCTGCGGGGTGTCGTCCTCACTTCAACCTGAAGACAGCCTACAAGGAGTTCCTATGTGAGTGCCACAGCTGACTGAAGGACGGAGGTGCCGACGGGCTGTGTATAGATCGTAAGGAGGCTTGTACTTACTTAGTGAATTATCCGGACCTTAGGACTGAAGAGTGGATGTAGGATATTTAGATCCGAACCACTATAAATATCGTGTGTTCTTACTGCTTTATTTATATCTTTGTCTTGTTTAGTTTCGTAAAATGACTTTTGAAACCTTCAATACTTGTCCAAGTATTGAAGTGTATATTCTGTAAAACTGATCTAACAACAACAAACCAAAGCTTAAGTCTCTTTACACACTAAATTGAGTTATATCTGTTTATCTGAACATGTGCAAGTGTATTATTTTTTCTTCTGCTGCATATATTTGTACTCTGATTTCGGGACCAACAAGTGGTATCACGCGTCGAGGTTCTTTGTGTTGAGTTGCTTATGAAGATCTATGTTCTTTGCACTTTGTTTCTGTTTGTGTGTTATCAAGCTTAGGTACGCATAGATGACACAAATTTCAAAGCTTCCAAATTATTCATCAGAAAAATTTGAGATATGGAAGAAGCACTCGTTGATAATGCTGAAAAACGTCCATCGAGAGATGGCTGAGGTTCTATCTACTGGACCACTAAAGATCACCAAAGTGAGTACTCAGCTCGGAGGAGCAGGGGGGTCAGGAGATAGTTGAGAAACCTTATGCGGAGTGGACGAACGACGACAGAGTTTGTTTTCAGCTGGATTTAGTGGCCATGGAGCTTATTCTTCAATCCCTACCAGAGCCACTCGTTGTTGAAGCTCTTGAGCACAACAACGCCAAGAAATGTGGGAATTCCTTGACACACTTTGCCAAGAGACCGCACAGATGAAGTGAAACAAGCTTAAAAATTGTTTATATAAGTATGAATCATTTCAAATGCTTCATAGTGAAAATGTTAATTCATTGGAAGCTAGACTTAAAATATTATTTGTGAGCTAAAAAACTTGGGGAGAACTTTTGAGATTGCACATATGAATGCGAAGATTCTCTCCAAGATGCCCAAGGAGGATTGGTTTGTCAAAGCCACCAACTTGAAGGAGAAGGATTTCTCCAAGATGACGACCAAGGACATGTTCGCCCATCTACAAGCCCATGAGTGGGACATACAAATGTAGAACATGAATGGAGCAGTGCGGAATGTAAGCACGCGTCCTAAAGGAAGATGGTGCCTTTTTCGCAAAAAGGGAGCTCAAGAGAAGGCCTCAAAAGCCTTACCAAGCTGACAGATCATCTGGACAGACATCTACATCAAAGTCAGCACCAACACCTTCCTACCAGAAAAAGGAGGAAAAAAGCTCAATCGGAGAGCTCGAGAAGCAAATGAGGAAGCCGATGAGACTTCTTGAGAGAGCCAAAGCCAAGAAGAAAGGTTCACAACCCAGTGAACTAAAGTTCAGTGAGATACCTCACAAAGCATGTTTTGAGTGCAACACTGTAGATCACCTCAAGTATGAGTGCCCACTGGTTTCCAAGGAGGAAAGAGAGCGCTTGAAGAGGGTATTCGAGAATAAAACTTCCAGAGCAGTTGAAAAGGCCACGCTTTCAAGAACTGAGGTGCCAGACATCTCAGATAACAATAATGGCTACTCTACTTCAGATCATGAGGCCTTGGAGGAAGCATTCCTGGTGCTGATGGCCAAGCTTGGAGAAGAGGAAGAAACTGAAGCCGAGTCACAAATCCCGGTACACATTTCTAACTCAGTTTCTGTTCATGTAGCATGCATTGAAGAGGACTTTGAGTCTTATTGCACAGATTCAGAGGATGTTACCCTCGGAGTTTTAAATAAAGAATTTTCTAAATTTTATGAATTAAAAAATGTTTTGGCCGGCAAAAATGCTTCACTGAAACGTAAAGTTTCCAAACTGATTGAGGAGATCCAAGGATCAAAGTTAGTAAGTGATGAGCTAGCCAAACATAGAGAAGAGCATTCTACTTTACTTGAATCTTTAAAATCTCTTTCTGAAGAATGCGAATCTCAAAAACCGAAAAATTTCTAGTGATCAAAAGTTTATCTGTGCACTTTATTCTAGTGCTAGAAAAGTTTCAGAAGCTCTAAGTCTACAAAGAGACCATCTGATAAATTAGGACTAGGTTTTATATAAAATAATTTGAGCAGTCATGCATCAACTTCTGAAACTAGAAATATTTCTAATCATCACTTTAAGAAGGATTCTAGTTTAGAAGTCAAACTGTTAGGTAGAGGAGTAGTCAGTATAGACAAAGGACTCCTTAGTGGCCAATTAGGATAAAGGGGGATAGTCAGTTTCAAAACTGACTCAAGTACCCAAGCTTAAAAAGGTTTTGACATTTAAGTAAAACAAACCTGAGATGAAGCCCACTATGCCTAAGAAGTGGATGAAGCAGAATGTTCCTAATGTAAGGAAACCCACTTCAGCATCTAAAACTGTACTTTATAGAAAATCAATTTCATTACCGGATTCTAGAAATCCGAGGTTCCCTACTCATAATTCGTATGAGATAGGAATGACACCTATACGAGGTCTGAGTCCAATCATTTCTCTATTTTTAGGACTAGGAAGAATGTACATCCCAGACTAAGTTTCTGAGAACCCAACTGAAACTTACTTTCAAGAAAGTCAGTTTCTGGGAAGTCAGTTCCTAAAAATTCGGTTTCAAGAAACTCAGTTTCTGGCAAGGTTTCCCACACACACCACATTCCTTCAAACATGCATAGAAATAGGATTAATTATCTAAAGAGGAAGAGAAAGGGAGAGGAAAATGTGACACCTAGGCTTAAGGTGAAGCAAGTATGGATTCCCAAAGGATAGATCCATAAGATTAACCTTGCAGGACCCGCAGAAACACGGGTACCTTTAGTCTAACCTTATCTGTTTTGCAGGTACTAGTGACAGTCAACTCAAAAAGAAGAAAATAGCATGGATTTTAGACATTGGATGTTCAACCCACATGACTGGAGAGAGAAATCTCATTTCAAAACTAAAGATTTCAAGAGGACCACTAGTAAGTTTTGGAGATGACTCAAAAGGAAGAGTAATCGGCAAAGGATACTTTAAATATATTTTACTCTATATTGATAAATAATTAATTAATTGAGTGTAAATTGTTTGCATTGATTTTGGTATAACGATAAAAAATGCTAACTTGCATATTTAATTACATAGCACTTTATACATTATTAGTTATAAATGGTTGTTATTATATATATAATTAATTATTAACGCTAATTAAGATAACTTTTCTATTTTTTTTAGAAATATTATTTCAACAAAATAATTATTTATTTTGTCAACACTACTATGAAAAACTTATGCCTTGAACGAGGGACAGTCCACCAAACTTCTTGCTCCTACTCGCCCGAACAAAATAGGGTAGTAGAACAAAAGAATTGCATCATAATCGAGATAACTCGAGCAATAATGATAGAATCTCAAGTTCCTCTACATTTTTGGCCCGAAGCAGTAGCTACTGCAGTATATCTCTTAAACCATCTTCCTACAAAAATCCTCCAACTCAAAACACCACTTGAAATGTTAGCCACTCATGCCCAAATACCCACTCCTCTCACTCTTCAGCCCCGAATCTTTGGTTGTTCTGTGTTTGTTCATATTTCCAAACACGAAAGAACTAAATCCTCACCATGTGCAGAAAAATGTGTCTTTCTTGGCTATGGTATAAACCAAAAGGGGTTTCGGTGCTACGATCCTAAAACTCGCCGTATGCATACCACTATCCATTGCACCTTTCTTGAAACAGAGTTCTTCTTTAGCCAACTTAGCGGTCAGGGGGAGAGTATAGATATTCCGAAAATGAGTGACTCACTAAGCTGGCTCATAGATTCCGATTTCTCTCCATTAGATCCACAGCATGCCAACCACACTGAGGTTTTTACGCCTGAGCCGACTTCAAAAACAATAATACATAGTCCACCACCAGCGCCATCTCCAATGATTCCCTCTCCGATATCCACAGCAGGAGAGTCTGATACGGATAAGTTTGAGGCAGAAGCTGATGATCAAGGGCCTTCTACTTCAAACTATGTGCTGCCTCCTAGATCCAATAAGGGCATGCCACCTAGACGGTATTCACCTGAAAGAGGTGGGATTACTTGGTACTCTATTGGATCTCTTGTAGCAGTGAATCTTTCAGAGGATGCCAGCAAATTTGAGAAGGCATTATATGCAGAAAGTATTCCACATTCAGAAGAAGATGCTCTTCGCAACAGAAATCGGAAACAAGCTATGGATAAAGAAATGGGAGCCCTTGCTCGAAATGACACTTATGAGAAATGTCAGTTACCGACAGGAAAAAAACCAATCGGATGCAGGTGGGTTTTTAATATCAAGAGGAAGCCAGATGGGTCAATCGAGAGGTACAAAGCGCGACTTGTTGCAAAGGGGTACACTCAGACCTATGGAGTGGACTATGCAGAAACTTTCTCCCCTGTGGCAAAAATGAGCACTATCAGGGTGATATTATCTGTTGTTGCCATTAAAGACTGGGAGTTACACCAATTCGATGTGACGAATGCTTTCTTACATAGAGAAATGAAGGAAGAAGTGTACATGGAGCCACCACATGGGTATTCTCAAGAATTCAAGAATAATGAGGTGTGCAGATTAAAGAAAACTCTATATGAGCTAAAGCAGTCTTCGAGGGCTTGGTTTGGAAGATTCACCACAGCTATGAAGAAGCATGGATACTCACAGAGCAACTCAGATCACACTTTGTTCATAAGAAGGCGAGAAAATCTCATAACTTGTCTCATTATTTATGTTGACGATATGATCATGACAGGAAATGATCTGGAGGAGATTGGAGCATTGAAGAAAAACTTGTTCGAAGAATTCGAGAGGAAGGACTTAGGGAATCTAAAGTACTTCTTGGGAATCGAAGTACTACGATCAAAAGGTGGGATTTTCATCAATCAAAAGAAATACACCTTAGATTTGTTGACTGAAACCGGGATGCTGGACTGTAAACCAACAAGCACTCCTATTATGGTAAACCATGGGCTTCAGATCAGAGAAGGAGCTGAAGCAGCTGATCGAGGGAGGTACCAACGATTAGTGGGGAAACTGACATTGCCTATGCTGTCAGTGTTGTGAGCCAGATCATGCATCATCCTCAATTCGAACACATGGAAACTGCTATAAGAATCGTCAGATATCTAAAGGGGACATTTGATTTTGGGATACTCTTCAAAAGAACCAGACATCTAGAGATTCAAGCATATACAGATGCAGACTGGGCTGGAAACCTGATTGATAGACAGTCCACGGCAGGATATTTTGCTATGATTGGGGGAAATCTCGTATCTTGGAGAAGTAAAAAAACAGAAAGTAGTAGCATTGTCTACTGCAGAAGCAGAGTTTAGAGGAATCTAGAGTGGCCTAACAGAATTTTTGTGGTTGCGGAAGTTAATGATGGAATTGGGTCTCTATTCAGAAAAATCATGCAGACAACAAAGCAGCCATAAACATTTCCGAGAATCCAGCTCAAGATGACAGAACAAAACACGTTGAGGTGGATAGGCATTTTATCAAGGAAAAAATTGAACAAGGGATCGTTGCAATGCCATATGTTCCATCCAAAGATCAGTTAGCAGATATCCTCACTAAAGCTGTTGATTCTTGAAGCATGTCGGATGTTCTATTCAAGCTAAGTATCGGAAATCTCGCTACTTAACTTGAGGGGGAGTGTTGGAAAGTAAATCTACAAAGGAAGACATTGCTTAAATCAAAGATGTAATCAAGGAGAATTGTATCAATTAGGACCTTTACCATGTTTACATAGTGACCGTATTTATCATTTTTCTGTAACTATAAAAGAAATATTGTAATACTCAAAGAATCACACAGAAATAAAAACCAATAGAATTCATCTCTACTCTAGCCTTCAAAGATGTGTTCTTCCTTTACTTCAAATGTGTTCAAACACAAAACTAATTGAAATGAGAGAAATTATGTAATGAGTATATAAGAGTATTCATGCTACTTATAAAAATATGGTGCATCATCTTTGTTTCGGCTCTAATTCTAGAAATTTTTTGAAACTATGTGTTTTTTATCTGAAAAGTTTTATAGTGAGCGTGTGAGTAAAATAAAGTTCTTTACTTCTTTTATTAGATTTTCTCAAATATGAGCTTCACTTAGAAATTGTTGACTAGTTGAGTAGAGTAATATTATAACTAGACAAATGCTTAATATCTAATGATTAAATCTATAACTTTTAAATGATTAATTTAATCATATTTATCAGGACTATTTAACTCATATTAGTATCTATATTTGATTTTTAACTTACGGCAAAATAATAATAAATGATTTTGCTAACAATTCTGAGTCTGGAAAAATATTTATGGCAAACGTATGCAAACTTTACGTTTAGAAGGAGAGGATTGATTTTGGTTATTTATTTGAAAGTGTTTACATAAAGGATCTTTATTTATTTGTTTATTTTATAAATTGAATATATATAT
>JAPKLW010010850.1:0-11071 GCA_026898455.1 Plectranthus barbatus | reverse complement strand
AAGATCTAATCTATCAACTGGGGAAGGGAAACAGAATTTTCCCAACAATTTCCCCCTTTTTGGTGCGATCAAAGCCTAACCAGCGAGCACTCAGCTGATGAGGAAAGTTACAAAGCATTTCTGGGTTTTACAAGTAAGCCTATCCGATCTAAACCCAAGAAACTACTTCCTCACATCAGCTCTAACCTAAAAATCTTCCCCCTCAAACTGGGAGAGATATTGCTCGATTAAGTTATGAAGTGAGAATCTGAGCCAGGTTAGAATTAGCAAATATCAAAATGAGTGCTGGTGCTGATTACACTGAATGTGTAAGTTCAGCTGGTAAGTAAAAAGTTGACATTAGTTGGACAATGAGAAATTGTCGTCAACCCGTCAGTAATCAATCCATTAATGATGTTACAATTACAAGTACAGGATTAAAAACTGACTAGTCTAACTGATACAAGAAATACTTACAAAAGAAATGAAGAGTACAAGACCTATGGCTGAGATGAGGATCCAGGTGATTGATTGCGATTTGCTAAGTTCCTCAAGATCTCTGTAAGCGCCGCCATATCTTGTTCCCTCTTCAAGCGCTCCTCAGCAGCAATCCGGCGTTCTTCCGCAGCAAGCCGAGCCCTCTCCTCATCAGCGACTGCTCGCGCCCTTTCCCCCTCTTGGATCCACGCCAAAAAGGAGTTCACCCCAGAGGTGAAAGCTTCCATTTGTTGCGCCATCTCTGCTCGGTAGGAGGAAAAGCGCTGGTCCATCCTGGCATCAAGGAGAGCAATCAGTTGCGCAGGCGGATGGACCTCGGAGAGAGGCTCTGCTGACAGGGCCAGCGAAGTAGAAGGCACATCAGATGAGGCCTCAGCCATCTCAGTGTCAGCTCCAGTTGGCCTCTCCACTACTGGCTCTGCAGCGGCTGATGCTTCTGCTGGGACTGCAGCGGCTGCTGGTGCATCTGCTGCTGCTGCTGACGCTGACTCCTCCACCAGCATCTCAGCTGATGCTGGCGGGACTTGTTCTGAATCAACTTCCATCACCTGCCAGTCGATGTGCTCCAGCTCCACAACAATTGGAGCACCAGCGACTGCAGGGACCAGCCATCTGCTGTGGGAGGGATCCTCCTCCACCACATGATCAATTAGCAACTCAGTGGCTGCCACATCGAACAGACGGGCAAAGTAGAGGAGGAGCGGTGGGAGGGCAATCAGTATACGGATCCTTCGGAGAGCGTAGACCACCTGAAAGCCCCGGCTGGTGCGGTGGAACTGGAGAAAGGGCACTCGGACACGCCTTGGCTTCGGGAGTCCTGAGCTGCCAGTTCTTAGGCGATAATCAAGAATCTTCTGCACTCGCCGCCGGACACGCCTAAGGGACAAAGGCTCTGGCTCGTCAGTTATTGTATCCATGAATTCATTTGCCCAGTCCTCTTCATTCCTCCAGTATGCCAGCCCCAGCCTAGCGTACAGAACTGAGCGCTTCTCCACCGTGAGATACCGCTCCACACGGTCAAAGATCCTCCATCGCCGCAGCTCACAGTATAGAGTCGGGTTGACAGCCCACAGATACCGGAAGTCATTAAACATGTCAAGATCAACGGCATCCTCGACCTCTACTGTGATATTTTCTGCGTACTCATACAGAGTACAATTGTAGAACTCCATCGGCCTCAGGGGCAGGCACCAGTCCTGGATGCGGGAAGCTAAGACCGACTGGTGGGGGAGCCCGCGGAGGGGAATGATGTTGAGAATACTGTAGTCAGGCACTCGAGAGGTGTCGAAGGCCTCTTCCCCGCGTAACTCCCACCGATGGGGTCCATTTACCATCTCTTCATAGTCATCATCGTCGACCACGTTGTAATTGAGGACGCTGACGGTTATGTCACGTCGTGGTCGCGAATCAGCACGTTGAGGTTGTGCTGGTGAGGATGTCGCTGGTCGTCCAGAAGTTGAGGCTCCTTGGGACTGTTGACGACCGAGCTGAGCCTTCCCTTCCTTTGCAAAATCTGGGAACAGGTTCCTTGGCTCCATCCTCTGGAGTGTGGAGTGCTGGACAACTGGTGGCTCCTCCTCTTCAGAATCATCAGAAATAACAATGGGAGCCTTCCCAGCATTCCTTGCACCAGTCTCCACATCCATCTCTTCTTCCTTCTCTGCCTCCTCTTCCTTCTCCTCCGCCAGTTTTTCCGGGGTGGTCGCCCGCTCATCAACTCCTCCGCTGGCAACCCCTTGCACTGCCAGCGGGCCTTCTTCAGCAACTCCGCTTCCGCTGGCATCCCCTTGCGCAGCCAGCGGATCCTCATCTTCAGCATCAGCACCGCTGGCATCCCCTTGCGCAGCCAGCGGGCTCCCAGCCTCTTCCTCATCCGGCTGGTAGTGCTCGACTATGGACATGATGTCCTCGTCGACTCCCATCACCAGCAGGCGCTGATATGTATCTTCTGGTAAAATCTCGCCTGGTGGTGGGGAAGCTGGTGGGCTGGCACTTGGACTTTCAGCAGCCTTTCCTTTGCCCTTGCTTGCCAGCCTCAGCTGTTCAGCCAGCTCCTCCTGGCGCCTGGCTTCATGCTCTGCCTTAATCTTGGCAAAGCGCTCGTCACGAGCGGCCAGTTTAGCTTCCAGCTTCTGCTGGGCCTTCAACGCCTTCAGCCTGGCCTTAGCTTGCTTCTTCCTCACTATAGAGGCACTTCTCTCCTTCTTGGCCTTCTTCGTTAACTGCTCACCCAGGGTGAGGATCCTCTTCCTCTTCCTGGTCATAATCTCCAGCTGCTCCTCCTGGGTCTGTCCCAATATGTTCCTTGGAGCTGGACCAAGAACCAGTGCCTGATGTGGCTGCTGATGCTTATGCTTCTTGGGTCTTTTGGACTTCTGGGATGGCTCGTCAGTAGGGACGATGCGGATGTCCCGGGGATGGATGCCAGTGGCCGCTTCCACTGCATCTCCCAGCTGGGCGAAGAGACTCTCAGTCTCTCGCTGGCGCTTGAGCGCACCCCTTTCTTCTGCAGTCAGCGGGCGAGCCATAACTGGCAGTTGCTCGCCCTCATCCACCTCATCTTCCTCTGAGACACCCTCAGAAGGGTTCACTGAGGTCTTCCCCTTCAGCCTCCTGGGCTTCTTGTAGTCTGGGCGGGGAAGTTTGGCTTGCTCCTTGGTCGGAGGGATGAAGTCCGAACTGACCAATTGCTCACCCTGGTCCACCCCATCACCCAACTCCATCTCCAGTAGGCGGCTGATCCGCAGCCCAAAGGATACGGAGTGAGCGAACGACCCATCGATTGGAATGTTGGCGTTCCTGGCTACATTCTCCAGCAACCGGCCAAAGAAGAACTCGGCCCAGTTGCCCTCAATCCCATCAGCAAGGGCACTCATCACGGAGAACTTCCGGATGCTCAGCTCTGCGTACGACCCCACTTCGCACTGCAGCATTCGTACGACTATGTCGCACACCATCTGCCAAAACTCGTCCATCTCGGACTTTCGCATTCCAGTCCGGAAGGTGGTCACCTCCGCCTTCTTCCACTGGGTCCAGCGCTTCTGGAACTCGACGGTGTTGTTCTGAAGGTAGGTAGCCACATCCTCGCCTTCGTTCCTTAGCCCGAACATCTCGGCGAGGTACTCGGGGGAGACGGTGATCAGGTGTCCAAACACCGAAGTGGTGAAGGACCGTCCGTCGTCGGCGATCACCGCCCGTGCGTAGAACTCCGCCACCAGGTGCGGATGGAAAGTCTGGGGCGCCGCCGACAGATACTGTCGGAGGCTTTCATGATCGATCAACTCCTCCCCATAATTCTTGCGCGCCAGTTTCTCGTTTAGAATCTTTTCTTTCTGAACTTGCGCCGCCCTCATTTGCGCGTTCGAGAGCTGAGCCCTGGTCGCCGGCTTGTTCAGGGCAACAAGTCGCGCGAACGGATAAGTATAATCAATATCCGCAATCTTCACAATGCCGGTGTACGTCGGCATGTGTTGCTCGGCAACTAGTAGTCTGGTCTCACCAGACGATGAAGATGTGGAAGGTGGGTTGTCTTCCGGGGGATTATCAGTTGGGGGGCGTGAAGATGAAGCCATAATCTCTGAAGAAAAACTTAAGGAAGGCTTGAGATTGAGAGAGATTAGGGCTGGAAAAACTTGAAAGATCGTAAAGGTTTTTCCGATGAAGAGTCTCGAGTATTTATACTCGAGTCCATGCAAGATCAGACGACCAGGATCAACGCTCAGCAAGCGGGAATCGACGGTCATCAGCAGGCCCGTTTCCCTGTGCGACGTGCGCGGTCGTGCTGACGTGGGGCGCGCCGTGTAGCTGACGTGGCGCTCAGTGATTGGTGGAAACCAAAAGGCGGACTGCGCAGCCACTGTGCGCATTAAATGTGGCATTAAATGCCGCATTAAATTTTGAGGCCAGTACACGCTACATGGATTTGAACAATCCCGCCATTTCTGCGACAGCTGGCTTGGCTGGGTATCACCAGCATACGCCAGTCGCATACTTCCCCCTAACTGGTTGGCCTCTTCATCAGTTGGCAACTGATACCACATGCTTATAATACATTCTGCTGGCAAACTCATCAGTTAGCAACTGATACCACTTATTGAAGAGCCATTTCTCCACTTGATGATAATTTCTTCAGTTAGCGGCTGATACCACCTTGTAGATATACATCATCAGCTAGCAACTGAGACCACTTGAGAAATCAACTACTTGATGGTAGCACGTCCTGCTGGCATCAGACTAGCGACCTTAACCAAATTGAGAGCTTGGACGCAATTTTCGCCAGTCGTGGGAATGACCACCAGTTATCTGCTGGCAACTGGAAGTGGTTCCATTTCTTCAACACTGCTAGAAGGTGGCAGCTGGGACCCAATTTCGCTTCAACGGAAGATAAAAGCTGGCAAGATGAAATGAGAGCTGGGACTCATTTCCTTGGACAATTGAGGGAAAAAGTCCGCCAGTAGATATCAACTGTGGTTGGTAGACACCACTAGTCGAGAAACACCACAACTGAGAACTTGGACTCAGTTGTAATCAGCATACGCCAGAGAATCAAGAACAGAATGAGAGCTTGGACTCATTCTTCCTCATCATTAAGGCTCGCATCAATCTCCATAAGACCGAGTTTGATGCATAACTCCTTGAATCTTGCTTCTGGTAGGGGCTTTGTGAAGATGTCAGCCAGTTGATCTTCAGTACGAATGTAGTCCACGCTGACATCCTTCTTCTCGACATGATCACGAATGAAGTGATGTCGAATGTCTATGTGCTTGGTCCTGGAGTGATGAACCGGATTCTTCGTGATGCACATAGCACTGTTGTTGTCGCAATAAATAGGAACACAACCAGTGTTCACTTCATAATCAGCCAGTTGTTGCTTGAGCCAAATAATTTGAGCACAGCAACTGGCAGCGGCAACATACTCAGCCTCAGTGGTGGAAGTAGCTACAGAGTGCTGCTTCTTGCTGAACCAGCTAATCAGCTTGTGTCCGAGAAACTGACACGTACCACTGGTACTCTTGCGGTCAATACGGCATCCAGCGAAATCTGAATCTGAATATCCGATAAGCGTAAGCTCATCATTTCTGGGATACCATATTCCAAGAGATTCCGTCCCCTTCAGATATTTCACAATCCGTTTAGCAGCTTCCATGTGTGACTTCTTAGGATTAGCTTGAAATCTGGCACACACTCCGACTGAATAAGAAATGTCGGGTCTGCTGGCAGTGAGATAGAGGAGTGATCCAATAATTCCTCGGTATATAGTAGGATCAACTGATTCCCCTTGCTCATCAAGAAATATCTGGCAGCTGGTACTCATTGGGATCCTTAGAGACTTAGTCTTCTCTGGGCAATATTTCTGAATAAGATCCTTGGTATACTTCCGCTGGCTGATAAAAATACCATCAGCTGATTGCTGGACTTGAAGTCCTAGGAAGTATGTCAGCTTGCCCATCATACTCATCTGGAATGAGGTCTGCATCAGCTTAGAAAACTTCTCACAGAGAGATATGTTCTTGGATCCGAAGATGATGTCATCGACATAGATCTGCACCATCAGCATGTCAGCTCCATCGTTGAGAAGAAAGAGAGTCCGATCGATCTTCCCTTTTCGAAATCCATTGCTGGTGAGGAACTGAGATAGTGTATCATACCAAGCCCTGGGCGCCTGTTTCAATCCATACAGGGCCTTCTTTAGCTTGTACACTTTGGTGCCAATTTCGAATCCAGGAGGTTGCTCTACATATACCTCCTCCTTTAGTTCGCCATTCAAGAATGCGCTCTTCACGTCCATCTGGAACACAGTGAAGCCGTGATACGCTGCATAGGCCAAAAACAGCCGTATCGCCTCCATTCTTGCAACTGGTGCAAAGGTCTCATCAAAATCGATGCCTTCACACTGTCTATAGCCCTTGGCGACTAAACGAGCCTTGTTCCGGACCACAATGCCATCTTCATCTCGCTTGTTCTTGAAAACCCACTTGGTGCCAATCACTGACTGGTGTGATGGTCTCTCTACCAAGTCCCAAACATTGTTGCGAGTGAACTCCGCAAGCTCTTCGTGCATGGCATTGATCCAATCTGCAGATTCGAGCGCATCTTTGATGGATGTAGGTTCCATCTGAGATATAAAGCAACTCAATAGCGCACTGCCGTGCCTGGTCTGGACAGAACCTTCCGGATCACCGAGAATAGCATCAGATGGGTGATCCCTCAGCCATTTGGGAGGACCAGCGACCGCTGGTGCCGGCTGGGAAACAGGTTCATCTGTCCTGACGACTGGTGCTTCCAAATTTTCACCAGTTGGGGCTGGAACAGCAACTGGCGGTTGACCTTCAGTTGGAACTTCACCAGTTGGGATTTCTTCAGCTTCACTCTCTGACTGATTTCCAGCGCCTTCGCCAGTATCAGCTGGCTCCTCTCTTCCAGCTGGCTCCGCGTCTTCTGGCTCAAAGACTCCAGTCAGAATTCCCCCTTGATTAATGCATGATCCACTCAGGGAGATTGAGTGTAAGGTCTCAGCAAGGTCATTTGCATCACCGACCCTCTCAGGTTGCTGATGGGCACCTGAGGTAACTGGTTGTGAAGATGATCCATTCATCGGTCTAGTCGAACCAGTTGGTTGAGCATTGGAAGAATTCCTGCCCAACTGGTCATTGACATCATTGACCTCAGGAACATCTTCAGCCAGTTGGCGTAAGGTCCTGCGCACTAAAGTAGCTTCATCAAAAACAACATTGCATGTTATTTCCACAAGCTGGGTCGTCTTGTTAAATACTCTATAACCCTTGTGAGAGGGGTGTCCATATCCGACAAACACACCCTCATCAGCTTTAGGCGAGAAAGCATTTAAGTTCGACTTCCCATTATTATGGATATAACATGGAGAACCGAATGCACGAAGATGAGCTAAAGTAGGCTTACGACCGAAGTACACTTCGTAGGGAGTTTTCTGAAGTCTGTCGTTGATCCCGCTCCTATTCTGAGTATAGCAAGCAGTCACCAACGCCTCTCCCCAGAAACTCTGACCCAAACCAGACTCAGCCAGCATGGATCGGACTGCTTCCTTCAGCGTCCTGTTCCTACGTTCTGCCAGTCCATTTTGCTGTGGTTGCCTTGGTGTAGATCTCTCATGTTTGATCCCGGCCTCCGCGCAAAAATCCATCAGCGGACCGTTGCAGAATTCAGTCCCATTGTCCGAACGAATTCGCTTCACGACAGCTTCTCTCTGCTTCTGAGCTTGGATGATCAACTCTGGAAGAATCACCTTCACCTCATCCTTTGTTCTGAGAAGCTTCACCCATGTATAGCGCGAGTAGTCATCGACTACCACCAGCGAATATCGTCTTCCTCCAATGGTTTGCGGCGTTACTGGTCCAAACAGGTCCATATGTAACAGCTCGAGTACCTGACTGGTACTAGGGTGAACTGGCGACTGGCTCTTGAAGGATTTCTTGGTCTGTTTGCCTTGCTGGCAGGCCTTGCAAATCCCTTCCTTCTTGAACCCGCCCTTGGGAAGACCATCTACAAGATCATGCTTGGTTAGATAATTAATAGTTTTGAAATTCAAATGACTTAACCTTTTGTGCCACAGCCAGTTGGTCTCCATGGAACTGGTGGCAACAAAGCATGTATCAGTCTTCCCGCTTTGCCAGTCAACGACATACAACCCTCCTTTGCGGACACCTTTCAGCTTGGTCTCGCCAGATTCTTCATTCTTGATCTGGCACCCGGATTTGTCAAACACAATGGTGTAACCATTGTCGCACAGCTGGCTGATGCTCAGGAGGTTGTGCTTCAGGTTGGTAACAAGGGACACGTTGACAATACGCACATCATCCTTCTCTATGCATCCCTTGCTGATAACTCTGCCCTTGGAGTTATCACCAAAAATAACTGGAGGTCCTCTGACCTTGGTGAGCTCCGAAAACAAGAACTCCTCACCAGTCATATGAGCGGAGCAACCACTGTCAATGATCCACTCGCTCGACCTCTGAAGCTGATACGCATGATCCTGTTCCTGCAAGAAAAATGAAATCATTTAGGTCCCCGATCATCAGCGGGTCCTGCAGGGTTAGATCTCTGGAACATTCCTTTCGGAATCCAGATTTGAGTAATCTTCAGCTCAGTGTTACCCTTGCTGACATCACTCATGGCCTTTCCCTTCCTCTTAAAATAATGCATGGAATTGTTTTTGGAAGGTGTGGCTGTGTGTGCAGTTCCTCTAGAAGTATTCTTCTTCTGAGGAGATCGGAAATTTCTTTCCGACCGCTTGTGCTGCCTTGGTGGTCTTTGGAACTGTGGACCACGGTGGTTAGCCTTCCTAGCCCTTGATGAAAACATTTGATTGGGCTCAGGCCTCCGATAGGTATTCCTCCTATCGGGAATTGTCCTTCTCTCAGTATGCTGCTGAGAGTGGGACCCCTTGTAAGTATGCTGGCAACTGGCATACTTATAAGGTTGTGTGTGGAACCTCTGGACAGCTGGTGCTGGCTGTCGGGTTCCACTGGCTGCTGGTGCTGACTTCATTGCCTTGGAATATTTTGGCTTAGTCAGCTTCTTAGGGTGTGCTGGCGTCTTGTCAGCAGAGGAATTTGCCAGTCGAGGTTGTTGTCGTGAGGACTCACCTCTATATCTGGGCTGATGATTCCTTTGCTGATCAGCCATACGAGGTATGCTGGCAGCACCAGCTGGTGCTGACTCATTTACCATTCTGCCCTTACCCTTTCCAGCATTGATTTGTTCGGGTTGATTTTTGCTCAAATCATTTGAAAATCCCAACCCGGACTTATCACAGGGCTTTCTCCAATGACTTAGAGCTGCCTCTAAATCTCTGGAACCCTTGTTCAGAAAATTGATCTTATTTTCTTGCTCCAGAACAAGATTGTGAAAGTTATCTCGCTCAGTTTTAGCAACTTGGAAATCTTGGAGCAATTCAAAATGAGCCTTTTTCAGACTTGCTAGCTCTTCGCTGAGTGACCTAGATTTTTCAATCTCACTGGTCAAAATGGAAACTTGATTTTTCAGCGAAGTGTTTTCGCCAGCTAAAACATTTTTCATTTCATAAAATTTTAAAAACTCATGCTGAAGAACATCTAAAGTGACATCTTCTGAGTCGGAGCAATGCGACTCAGAATCGTCTATGATTTGAACAGGCATGATATGCAATTGAGGATCTGATTGTACCTCATCATCAGCAGTCAATGCCAGATGTTCTTCCTTGTCAGCATCTTCTTCAGCTGACACTTCTCCTAGAGCAGCCATGAATGCCAGAAGAGCTTCTTCTTCAGACTCTCCATCTGACTCGTATTCCCCATCATCATGGTCGGGGATATCAGGAACTTCAGTCCTTGTCAGCATGGCTTTGGCAACTGCCCTGGAGGCACGCTCTTCAAAGAGCTTCTTCAGCCGTTCCCTCTCAGTTTTGTCCACCTGCGGACATTCAAATTTTAAATGGTCAGGGGATTGGCATTGATAGCAAGCACGAGGAGCTCTTTTGACGAATTTCCCGTCAGTTGAGCTTGAAGAGACTCCCTGCTTTGACTTAGCCTTTTCCAGTAGGACGGCCAGTCGTTTCATTTGCTGCTCAAGTTCAGCGATAGAGCTCTCGCCACTTTTGGAGTAAGATCCTGACATGGATGGGATCTCCTTCGGCTGGTTGGTCTGCCCAGCAGGCCTGTCAGCATGGAAGGGCTTCTTGGGCATCCGCTTGAAGTCCTTCTTGACGAAGTAAGCTTCGTCCTGAGCCTTAACGCTGGGGGATCCAACATTCCTGATAGCCTCGTTTTTATTCACCATCTGGATATCCCATTCATGTGCCTGCAACTGAGCAAACACTTCTTTAGGAGTTAGTTTGGATAAATCTTTCTCCTTTAGTGCGGTGGTTTTCACAAACCAATCCTCCTTCGGCATCTTGGACAGGATCTTCGAGTTAAGATCAGCATTTTCGTACTCCCTGCCCAGAGACTTCAGCTCGCTGACAATGGCGTTGAATCTCGCCTCCATCTCCTTGATGGTTTCTCCAGTCAGCATCTGGAAGGACTCATATTTATCCACCGCAACCTGCAATTTGTTGCGTTTCATTTGGTCAGTTTCTTGACATAAACTATCAAGAAAATCCCATACTCCCTTAGCAGTATTAAACTGCAGTGCGTCCTCCATCAGTGATTCTGGAAGGCACGCAAGGATCAGCTCATGTGCAATGGAATCCAGCTGATTCCGCTTTCTGTCCTCAGCATTCCATTCATCTTGGGGCTTTGGGACCACTGCAGCTGGACGATCTCCCAGCTGATGCTGAATCTTGGTGATCTCTATTGGCCCTGTCTCCAGTACATCTTTCATGTCTGGATGGATGCTCTTCAGGGAGATAAGCGTCCTCTTTCTCCATATAGAGTGCTTCTCCGTCTTGTAGTCCATTAGCTTTGGGATATTCATCTTGAAGTACCTGAGCTAGACAAACAGACAAACAAACAGGAGTGCAAGGAAACGTGGATCACGGTCCTAAGCGACACAGAAACGAACGGTCTGTAAGAACCGTCCGCTCTGATACCACTTGTTGGTCCCGGATATCAGGGTAAACTTTGGCAGCGGAAAATACGTA
>JAPKLW010010849.1:0-11071 GCA_026898455.1 Plectranthus barbatus | reverse complement strand
TTGTAGACTGTACCCTGACCTCCTCGTCCAAGTATTCGACTTTCGTTCAACTGGTCTGTTGCCTTCTCCAGTTCATTGCTTTTGAATATCCTCATTTTCTCAAGAACAAAATCTTGAGCTGACATTTGTTGCTACAGCAGAAGACCTCCATTTCTTTCGAACAGATTCTGTTTCAGCTTTTTTGATTCTCCTCTTTATGAATAGTTTGTAGAGACAAAAGCTAAGTACTAGTATGAAAAACAATCCCAAGCCTGCCAATAAACCTGCAAGCAAAAATCTTGAAAAACATGGATGAATTTTGTTAATAAACTTACATGAACAATCATAGAGGGCACCTTTTCCAGGAGGTGACACATAGATGCAACCAGTTCCATGTTTCATTCCGTCTCCGACGTAGTCAACAGGGCAAGAGCAAAGAAATGAGCCTGGAAGATTCCTGCATGTTGCATCTTGATGGCATGGTTCAGTATCACATTCATTGGTATCTGTTGCATAGAGATCAACAAGAAAACTGCATCAGAGACATGATTCTGCTTCTTTTGTCATTACTGGTATAAGCTAACCTTGACAGCCAGGGCTAAGATATGGATTTCCCTGATAGCCTGAAGAGCAAGCGCAGCGATACCCCCCAAGGCCTGAACCTGAATCAACACACACACTATTTTTTAGGCATATGAATTCAGTGTCGTTTCCAATTTGGTTGCAAGAATGGGTTCCAATCCTCCAGTCCAACACAATGGGAACAGTTTCTAGTATTCTGCTAACAAACGATGGACTCCAGATGTCAGAGATGTCGAAACTGTAGCTGCTCTTCTCTGCAAGAAATGAGTAGCCACAAGAGCTGAAATTGTGAACCTTGTTGTGCCCACTGCAGCTGCCCATGACAAAATAGGCAGACTGGAGACCCTGTGGAATGGAGGACTGGCAGCAGCCGATTCCGGAGCAGAACCCATTCCTCAGTTCCCCAGGCTCGGAGCAAACCGATGTGCAAGAACTGATGGCATCAAAATCATCATCACCATCATCTCTCATTAGCAATATTGCAGTATCATCGCAACCCACAACTGTGAGCATGGTTTCATTGGAAAAGCTGAATGGGGAGGTCGACAGATTCATGGAAAACTGAGTCCCTCCGTACTGTGTCCCGTTTTCGTTGAAGCGGCTGACAGACAGCGAGTTCCTGATGCTTATTCGGGAGTGGGATATGGCAAGAACCTCGAGGTCGTAAGCGGAGAGGAAGGGCTTCGGAGGGGTGAAAGAGTCGTCGCAGTTGATAGCGAAGAAGGGATCGATGGAACAGGTGGAGTTGATGCCTATTCCAAAAGGGTATGGAACTATTACATCGCCGCATTTGCTCCGGCAGCCTGGCTTGTTATCAGCTGCCGCCGCCCATGAAAACAATAACACGATGAAAACCAGAATGGAGCTTTTCTGCATATTTGAGTTTGATTAATTCAATTCTTCCATAGTTAAGTTCTTACTATTCTTGTATTCAGAGACTGGCTGCTGCTATTCACGAAAATGCCCCTCTTTGTCTCTCCGCGCGGCATATTCTATCTCTTGCACTAGAAGACTCCGTCCCACTTGAATTGTCATACTTACGGGCGTCCCAATGGAATTGTCACATTTTAAAAAATAACAACTTTTTCATACTCAACAATAAAATATTAATCTCACTAACTCATTCTACACTCACAACTCTTAATTCTCGTGCCGAAAATAAATGTGACAATTGGCACGGGACGAAGGTAGTACGATATAAGATATTCCCTTTGTCCCGCTACAATTGTAACTTTTCATTTTGACACATTAATTTTAGAGCTAATATTTATGATGGTCCCTAAATATCAGAGTCGTCGTGTTGATAAC
The DNA here is from genome assembly GCA_026898455.1 of Plectranthus barbatus. Classification (NCBI taxonomy): domain Eukaryota; kingdom Viridiplantae; phylum Streptophyta; class Magnoliopsida; order Lamiales; family Lamiaceae; genus Plectranthus; species Plectranthus barbatus. The sequence continues at coordinate 9,202 of JAPKLW010010849.1, read as the reverse complement.
TTAACACGAAATGCAGCGGAATATATTTTTCGTCTCTTGCACTTTAATGTTATTTTCCAAAAATAAGTTAGCTCAAGTTATGACTTTAGTTCGTGTTCAGATATACTCTAGCAACTCCGTTGCTAGGTTTCAAATAGATCTTTGAGCAATAAATTAATAAAACAATAAATGCACACACGATTTATAGTGGTTCGATCAAATAGATCTACGTCCACTCCTTAGCCGAAACGCTAAGAATTTCACTAGAAAAGTATACAGATTACAAGGAATCGCCTTTCCAGTTAAGTAGGCAGTGAGCTTTCGGCCTGGCTACTTAGCAGTTATCCTCCGTGAGTCTGAACTTCTCTGATCACAGCTCCGGCCAAGTCAAGGGCACACCTTCGTAAAACTTGTCCTTCGCAAATGAGGCTTTTATAGTTTGCCTCTTAACTTAATAAGTATGCAGCTAACGCCCGTCTGAGTCAATCCTTTTCAAGACTGACTGTTGGATACTCCTAGTAAAGAGATTATCCCAATGATTGAAGATTCTTATCAGAGATTCAAGAATCTTCAAGGCTGAGTGTCAGATATTGAATGTGAAGACACTCTTGGTTGTTGAGGGCTTTGAATGTGCTTTTTATCACGAGCTCTCAACTGACTACTTTTTCTTGTTCGCTTTGTCAAAGGAATCTCACACTTGAAAAGATTGTGATTGAAGCGGTTGTCAAAGTAGTAAAAGCAGTAGTCGATCCAGTCCTAGAATCTGTCTTTTATAGTTGGAGATTCAAAACTTGAATCTCCATACCCGTTAGACACAACGACTTCTTTGTCCAAGAATGGATTAACTCGTTAGAACACTTTTTAAAGTAGAGATGTACTTTCCAAACTACTTAGAGAAAGTCTCGTCCCTTGTGTGTCCTTTTTGTCAGAGTGGCAGTCCGTCTTCAGTTTTGCTAAAGGTATATTCCTTGAGATCCTTTGACTTGTTTTGTTTCAGACTCTTTACTTCGATGCTGAAAGATCCGAATGCTAACACCTTAGCATTCTGTCTGGCTTGCTTTCAGCCATTTGCTAGTGATCTTTTGTTGGCTTGTTTCTCTTAGCAGATTGCGAGTAGACTGTTGACATCAACTGCTTTGTGTCTGCTAGGAAATCTTCTCAGCGTACTAGTCTATTACAACTCAATGTATAACTTATACAGGACTTTACAAGCTGTGTTAGACTCTCTAGATTTCAGCAAATGATAGACCAACTAAATAAGGTTTGATCCAACAAAACCTTTTACAAATAAGTCCTAAGGGAGATTTTAGGAATAATTCCCAACAATTTCCCCCTTTTTGGTGCGATCAAAGCTTACTATCATTTGCTGACCATAAGTGGAAGAATGTCTGTGTTTTACAATTCTATGCTATTCTATCAATCTAACACAGAGTTTTTCCAACTAGGTTTAAGCAACAGAAATGATTGAAGTCGAATTCCCCCTCAACAAGTGCTGGGGAATATTTCTCGATTAAATATTAGTAAATGTTTGCAACAAGGCAATATGCTAGAAATTCTAGCACTCATTAAATCAGTAAGCATTCATATTCATCAATCAACATATAATCGTCATGTCCACATGCAAAATTGTTGAGTACACCAGAAGTGTAAATCAACTAGAACACACCAGTAAAATTCAGAAGTGGACAAAAAGATTTTGTCAAAATCTGATCCAATTTCATATATGATATTGCAAGTTTAAGTACAAATTGGATTCAGAAAGTAAAAGAAATTGACCTTGTCGTTCATGAGCCAGGTGCTGGTTTATCCTTTTCACTGTCTGCTGATTTGTTCTTCTGAATGTCAGCAAACTTCTCCATTGTGAATTTCATGAAGTTCTCCAGAAGGGCTGCTCCAGATTCTCTTTCAGCAGCCTCACGCTCCAGTTCTTTGGCCAACTTCTCTTGTTCCATAGCAATCTTTTGCAATTGAAGTTCATGTTCCTTTTTCTGCAGTTCTAACTTAGCTTCATGTTCCTTTCTTTGTAGCTCTAGTCTGGCTTCTAGTTCTTTTTGTTTCAACTCTTCCTTTGCTTCTTCTTCTTTTCTCTTTATTTCCTGTTCCCTTGTTGCTGACTCCTCTGCATTTTTCTTTCTTCTTTCCTGGTCAGCCTTTCTTCTTTCTTCCCCCTCTTTGATTGCAGCCAAAAAGTGAGTTCCATAGGCCACAACCATTTCTTCGAGGTGAGTCCTGGTGTCTGTTATGTCCTTTCGAACAACCTCTAGACCTGTCCTGTTCTCAGAAATAGCTAACTTGCTTTCAGCGACCTCTATTTGTATATGAGATACATCACCCCGTATCTCATCAACTTCTCTTCTTAAATGGCTGGTGGCTGCTTCTACTCTTCCATCAATGGCTGTTTCCAAATAAGAGTTGAAGGCTTCAGCTATTTCCGCAGTTAATGGGAAGGGTATTTGCAGGGATGTTATAGGAGAGGCATGGAAGGAAGTAGTCATAACGAGTTCTTGACTCGTTGGAATAGTTGATTGCTGTTCATGACGGGTATGCGCAGCAACATACTCCTGATAGCATAACTCCTCATGCAATATCCGACGGGCTGCATCCAGAACTTGTGCAGTCTCCTGGATAATTTGAGCTTCAGCTTTCTGAGCTTCCTCAATTATGTCTTGAATATCAATGTCCAGAAACTTAGCTATCATCTTATCTCGATAATTGAATCTCAGAGCAGCACGCTCAGTGGCCATTGCCTCTCTTCGAGCCTTCCGACGCTCCTCTTGTTGAGATTCATATTCCAACTGACGCTTCTCGCATGCAACAACAGCTTTTGCCTGTCGTTTGGACAATTCGACTCTAGCATCCGAGTATCCATCAGGGACGAAGGTGGACTTGGGTAATCCAGCAGTTTTTGAGAGAAAATGGTGTTCTCGGATGGCTTGAAGTCTGCACATTACTTGCTTATCCGAGAATTGTTTCATCCCTGGAACTTGATCAATCCAATCAAAGCACCAACGTTCTTCACGTCTCCAGAAGTTTAATCCTTAAGCTGCAATGCATATCATCCTCTCTTCGAAGCAGAGTTGATACATAATATAATCAAACTTCTTCCACCGATGGAACTCTTCTGCTAATCTGCGTCCTTCAGGTGTTGATTCATCCAACTCACTGTGTAATAGATCTGCTATGGCTCTCTCTGTTTCAGAATCAACAAACTGCTCTATTTCTTCAGCCATAGGTCCTAGATCGAAATTGGGTACATCTTTGGGATGAACCATTGCACACCATTGACTAATTCTTCGTAGTCCATAGCGACGTCCTGGCAGTCCATTGAGGGGTACTCGAACAATAGCCTCTGATTCCGTGGTTTCTTTCCTTAGGAACTTTGCATTGTAAATTTCTTCAGTTTCTCCATCGGAATCAGATTCAGAGAGGCAAGATGATTCAGGTTCAGTGAGGTGTGAATCATCTTCGTCTGGTTGAGGGGTTTCAGCACCTAGTTGCTCTTTAGTAGATTGATTACTAACGAGTGTGTCTTGCGATTGTTCTGCGAGGTGTGTCTGCACCGGCAGTCCTACAAGCATATTTTCGTCTGGTTTTCCTTTCGATGAACCAGAATTGATGAATGATCCAACTTGATCTTCAACATCTCGAATCTCACTGGATTCTGCATCATTTCTTCTGCGAAGCTTTTCCCGGGGGTAGTGAGTTTCATTGAATGCTCCAGATGCCAGCCTTTTTGTGAATTCTGTATCTGACAGTTCTTCTTCTTCAATGTTAATCTGCTGATCAGGTGACTGATTGGGAATTGATTCTTCTGCTGAATCAGTCTTCCCTTTTCCTTTCTTCGCAGCTTTTTCTGCTAGATGAAGTGGATCAGCAGTCGAATCTTCTGTAGCATCCTTTATGATAGCATCTTCTGTTGTATCTGCTATTTCTTCATTCTCTGCTGGAATTTGATTTTCTCTAGCACCATCCTTTTCTTTCAATGGATGATTCAGATGTTGTGCAGATGTTTCATTAATTATGCTAGCTTCGACTCCTCTGCTAGCACTGACTCCTTTGCTCACTTCTTTAGCAGCTTTCTTCTGGGCCATAAATTCTTCAGCAGCTGATTTGACTCGTTCGAAGATCCTGTCTCTGGCTTCGAATGTCAATTTATTGATGAACTTTTGATAATCTTTCTTCTCGATTTCCTTTAGAGTAGCTATGCGCTTCCTCTTTGCTTTTCTTGTTTCCTGACCACGTTCTTCTGCAGTGCCAAGAGACTCAGGGATGTAGTCTGGATCAGAGGTGTTGTCAAAATTGATCTCACTAGATGTCTTCTCTGCTGTAATCTCTCTTCCAGCAGTTCTAGCAGACTTGTCTTCTGCCTCTGCTATCTCCATTACTTCCTTGTCAGTCAGAAGTTCCAACTTTCTTCTGGTCTTCTTCTTTGCCTTAGTTGCAGGAGGATTTGTAGCAACTCTTTTTAGTGATTGAATTGGAACTGCCAATGTTCCAATAGTAGTTGGAGGCTGTTCTGCTTCCTTCGAAGTCACGATTTCGTTGATCTGATCAACTGGGAGATTTCCTAACTTCTCAATCTCCTCGAGATTTTTGAAACATTGATCTGTTTCTGCATTCTTCTTCAACATTGCTAATTCTTCTTCTGTAATAGGAATGGAGTGTTGGAGTCTGGCTTCTGCTAAACTAGCTTCATCTGGTTCCTCTGGAGAAGTAGGTTTATTCTTGTCTACGTTAGACTTCCCTTTCAACTTCCGAGGATTTCTGATGTTGACCGGCTTAGGCTTGTGTTTTGTTACAGGAATGTAGTCGGTAGAAAGAAGTGCAACTCCTCGATCTACTCCTGTGTTGGTAAACAGAATCTCCAAAAGTTTACTAATCTTTAGCCCAAAGTTTACATTCGAAGAGAATGTTCCATCCACTTCCATGTGAGTATTCTTCTTGGCATGTTCTGCCCAGCGTTCAAAGATAAATTCAGCCCAATTACCCTTAACATTGTCATTTAATGCCATCATCACGGCAAATTTCTTGGCAGAGAGCTCCGAGTACGATCCAGCATCACATTGGAGCATCTTGATTACAATCTCTGCGAGGAGTTTGTATTCCTCTGTCAAGGTGTTGATTGAGGTGTTGACCTTGAATTTACTCGATTTCCCTTTCTCTCCTGACTTCCTCCAAAGCTTCCATCGTCTCTCTATTTCGGCTATATCATTCACCTTATATTGAGAGATTTTAGCTCCATAGTTTCGAAGTCCAAAAGTACGAGAAAGTAAATCAGCATTTACTTCTACGATATTCCCATATACACATGTTTTGAATGATTTCTGATCATCACTCATAACAGCCCTAGCATAAAATTCAGCAACCATATGCGGATGAAATTGATCAGGTTTAGCAGTGAGATATTTTACCAGCAATTCGGAATCCAGGATATTCAAAATCCATTTAGGAAGTTGTTTGCTGGCGAGGGGCATATACAGAATCCTATCTTTCATAATCTGTGCAACTCGTCGCCTTTCTGCTGAATGCGTGGACAGCTTCTTCTGTCTGGCCATGGTTACCAATTGGTAGTAAGGAATGGACTCATCAATGTCCTCCTTCTTCTCAATGCCGGTGAACTCGGGTGCATGTCGAACATGCAGGGGTGAGCAAGCAGTTGAGGGGTAAATAAATGAGGCCTGTTGAAGATTGACTGTCTCCAAATTCTCGGATGGTGATGAGTCGGGATTCAGAGAAGTATTTGTGTCTTGGTGTGAGGAGGTTGAAGAATTTTGATTGGAAGTCATGGTTGGGTAGATTTTTCGGAGGATCTTGAGAGGGTTTTTCTTTCAGAGATGGGGGTGAGAGATTTTCTGAAAACAAAATTGTAGGTATTCGAAATCTGATTAAGGTGTAGAGGATTTCGGAGTACGAGGAGAAATTGACGGCAAGGATTGAATTCTACTTTAATTTGAATCAACGGCTAGGGTTGAGAGTCAGATCGTGGGTATATCCACGGCCTTCGAACCTTGAGTGTGGATGACGTGGCACAACCCCATTTGTTGCCGCCATCTGAATGCATTAAATGTTTCTCCATCATGAAAAGCAAGCGTCCCACGTCTGATTTGAGATCTCCAGCAGCCAATTTTAATAAAAGTACGCAGATGCTACCACGTATGTTATGCTATCATCCTAATAACCTCCGGCATTGCTTTTCATGCATGATCGTAATCTCTTCCGATTTGACCTTTGCATTAATATGCTACTTTATTCCTACTCAGCGACTCTTCGACTTCTGAGATGAGCAGTTACCAAGGGCTCTTCTTTAAATAGCATAAGCAGGCGATACATTTGTTACGCCTTCTTGCAACTCTTATTCTTCTACTCACAAAAAAAATTCACCTATACGAAGATATGGAACAGATTCAATCTCTCTTCGTTCCGCGCCACAGAATCCTCTGTGATGCTGGTTTGTATGAGGAATATGAAGCAGAGTACCACATAGCAGAATGGATTATGTCCAGTCTCCATGCTTGTGGTGTGGCTAGATTCATCTCTCTGACTCCTCATGCGTTCCATAGAGAACATCTTCAGTTCTTCGTCCGACAAAGTCAGCCCATTGGAGACTCCATCATAGGTGTCTTCAGGAACCAGTTGGTGAGATGGACTGTTGATACTTTTGCTTCGGATTTTGGCTTATCGAGGGGTCCAACTTCTGTGTTGGATTACCGCAGTAATGAAATTGCTCCAGAATGGTCTTCATGGATGAGATGGAGACGTTCTGCTGATCTGGAGTTCTCGCCTACCCCGTCAGCATATGGACTGCAGATGCGCTATCGAGTTCTCTTCGAGATAATCTGCGGAATGTTGGTGGGAGAGAATCCGGATGACATGATCTTCTCCCGTGAAGTCTGGAAAGTCATGATGGCAATAGATGATCGAGCACAAGTTGATTGGGCGGCATTTGTCTTCCAAAGGGTCCGACAAAGTGTGCAGCAGTGCCCTTGACTCTACCTTCCCTATGGAATGCCTCTAAGTTGGCTGTTAGAACAGAGATTCACTGATCTCACTTTAGGTCCCTCGAATCTTCGAGGAATAGACTTTTATCCCTTTGTACCTTTCTCGCCCTTTGATTGAATCTTCTGTTGTAATTGTTTTTGATGATGTGTATAAGATGATGTCGTTTTTAATTTTGACAAACTCATATAGCTACATCCAATATCGATCATCTTCTTGATAGTTGCCTCGTTAATCAACTGTGTAGTAATTCTGCTGATTATGTTTCTGCTAAGATCATAGCAGATCGATGATTGGTAGCAAAGATAGATATTCTGCCACAAACGTAGCAGATACTACATTAGCAGAGCTCTTCGTCATCCAATATCGTTTGTAGCAGAGTGACCTTCCTTTAGTAGAGATATCAAGTCTAGCAGAAAATCCATTCGTTAGCATAGATCTTATCCATTAGCAGAGATCTTATTTCTAGCAGAGATTGCATTTGCTAGCAGAGATTACATTCGCTAGCAGAGATTACATTCGCTAGCAGAGGCCTTGTCTCTAGCAGAGACTTCAACTCTAGCAGAGATATCAGAGGCCTTGTCTCTAGCAGAGACTTCAACTCTAGCAGAGATCTCATTTGCTAGCAGAGGCCTTGTCTCTAGCAGAGACTTCAACTCTAGCAAATGAAACGACGATTTTCAGAGTATGTTTCTCCAACCGTCGATTGCGTATTCCAAGAATCATTTTGACCGATCTGTCGTGGCGTCTGTCTATTCGACGAGTGACAGATGATTAATAACTCTGATAATTTGAATCTGATCAATTCTGACGAGAAGAGTTATGATTTTCCCTTTATAAATACCCTGATTGTGAGTATCCTTGTTGCCACAACAATTCTTTGTCGAAATACATTCTTCAAAAAATATGGATTCACCAGGTCAATCTCTTGAATTGCGCCGAAATCAGATCTTACATGAGGCTGGTTTGAACTCACTATATGATAACAATCCACGGGTGGTAGAGACAGTCATGTCAAAGTTAAATCGCAGTGGATTGACTCAATTTGTCACTGCTACTCCAAAACGTTTCCAAGGCGACGTTCTTCGTGAATTCATCGAAGATTGCTCTGTGGAGGGGGATGGCATTTACGGTCGCTTCCGCGGCAAACTCATCTACTGGTCACCGGACGTCTTTTATCGTCGATTCGGCCTTCCCAGAGGTCCTGGGTCTGTCTTCGATCATCGTGTAACGGACATTGCCCCTGAGTGGTCGGCTTGGCAGAAATGGAGACGAACGCCTTCGTCTGAATTTTCTCTTTCTGTCTCTGCATACGATCTGCGCACTCCTTATTGGGTGCTCTTCCGTGTGGCAAATAATATGTTGATGGGGGAGAACTGTGATGACACGTTCTTCTCAAAGGAAACATGGCAGCTCATGATGTCTATTGATGATGGAGCCGAGATAGACTGGGTGAAATACATCTACAATAGCGTTCGAGACTGCGTCGAATATTATCCGGCCGTTCCCCTACTCAATGGAATGCAACTTAGTTGGTTGTTAGAGCAGAGCTTCCCTCAGATTGCAGAAGGACCAACGAATCTTATAAGTGCGGACTTCTTCCCGTTCAGACCTTCTTCCTCCTAGAATAGCGATCTTTTTGTTTGTAATCTTCCTCTTTTCTTATGTAATGACATTTTGTCGATGAACGAAAAGATATAAGAAGATTTCACAACTATGTTTTGTTGTCTGTCACCATTCTGCTCGGCATTTTCAATTTTAGCAGAAAACTATAATCTTCAGCAGATATAATCATCTTTCAGAATAAATAATGATGTCTTCAAAGAAATCCAAGAAATAGAGATAATATCTCTTCTTATGCTCTGTTTCTGATATGCTTGCGTTATAGTCCCAGCAAGCTGTCTTTTGAGTGACTTGAGTGTCTCTAGCAGCCTTCCTGTGTCTGCTGTGAGCCACTATCAAGTGCTATCATTTAAGACGGCAGATTTCTGTCTAAATCAAAGGATTTGGGATATCCTTTGGTGTCTTATTTAATCATTCGTGGAAGAGAACGCCAGAATACTCAGGTTGGTAGACTTGCCGTAAGTAGCTTTCTCAAGACAGGTGGCGTTTCCCCCTTTGTCGTGACTCCTCGACTTCCGCTCTTCTGAATATTGAATTCATTTGACAGGACATTTTTGGGAGAGTGTTCCCATTATGGATAGAGCCATGATCTTCCTATAAAGGA
>JAPKLW010010848.1:0-11072 GCA_026898455.1 Plectranthus barbatus | reverse complement strand
TAGCCAGTGGTAAGCTCTTCTCATGCTGGTGAACAGAGTCAGCATGAGTCTTGTCAGCTGCGACTTACAACTCAAAAGACCTAAACAGGACTTTACATTTAAGACTAGAGCTATGTAGAGACAACTGACGCTGGTAGGACTTAGGATTTGATCCACCAAAACTATAATCTAAGCAAGTAAGCTACTGGGAAAGGAAACCTTAGGCAGATTTCCCAACAATTTCCCCCTTTTTGGTGCGATCAAAGCCTAACCAGCGAGCACTCAGCTGATGAGGAAAGTTACAAAGGATTTCAGGGTTTTACAAGTGAAACCTATCTGATCTAAACCCATGAAATTACTTCCTCAACATCAGCTCTAACTAAAAGAAATCTCCCCCCTCAACCAAGGAAAGATATTGCTCGTTTAAAAAATATGGAAATTAAAAACAGAGCAAATAAGCATGTAAATAAATTTAACATGCAAGATGAGTGCTGGTGCTGATTACACTGGATGTGTAAATTCAGCTGGTAAGTAAATACTTAGACAATTGTTGGACAATGAGAGATTGTCATCAACTTGTCAGTTAACATTCCATTAGAGATTTAGCGGTTACATGTACATTGAATGATAACTGACTAGTCTAACAGATTTACTTACAAAAAATATAAAGAGACTAGACTATGGCTTAGAAGATGATCCTGGTGACTGAGTTCGACCACTGGTTAAGGACCTCAGGATCGCAGTAAGAGCAGCCATGTCTTCCTCTCTCTTCAGCCTCCATTCTGCAGCAATTCTTCTCTCTTCGGCTGCGAGGCGTCTCTCTTCCTCAGTAATTTTGGCCCTCTCCTCTTCAGCCCGTGCTCGCGCACTTTCCCCCTCTTGGATCCGCGCCAAAAAGGTGGTGACACCGGCGGTGACGGACTCCATTTGTTGCGTTACATCAGCTTGGAAAGTGGCGAAGCGCTGATCCATCCTGGCATCAATGTAAGCAAGAAGTTGCGCAGGAGGATGAATTTCAGAGATTGGCATCGCTGATACTTCCATGGAAGTGGAAGGCACATCAGGTGCGGTATCAGCCATCTCTGGTGCAGCCTCGGCTGGTACCTGCACTGGGGCGGGCTCCTCCGCGGGCACGTCAGCGGCTGTTGGCTCCTCCGCGGGCACGTCAGCGGCTGTTGGCGGGCCTTGTTCAAAAGCAGGTGGGGCTGTGAAATCCACCAGCTGCCAGTCCTCATGATAAGGGACAAGATCGCCCAAAACCATAGGAACAGATGGGACGGCAGTGGTCAGCCACCAACCTCTGGAGGGATCCTCCTCCACAATGTGGTCTACCAGCAGAGCGCTGGCAGCCATGTCAAAAAGAATAGCAAAATAGGGAGGGATCCGGGGGAGAGCGGTGAGGACCTTAAAGCGGCGGAGCGCGTAGATCAGCTGGTATCCACGGCTGGTGGGCTGGAACTGGAGGAATGGTAGTTTAACCATTTTTGGCCTAGGGAGGCCGGAAGTCCCAGTCAGCTGTCTGAATTCTGCAATTTTCCTCAAACGGCGCTTGATTCGCCTGGTAGACAGCTGCTGGTGACTTTCAGGATCAGAATCCATGAATGCATTCGCCCACGCCTCCTCTGATCTCCAGTAACCAAGCCCTAGTCTGGCATACAGAACAGCGCGCTTCTCTACTGTCAGCTGGCGCTGGCACAGGTCGAAGATCCTCCACCTTCGGAACTCCAGAAATAGTTCCGGATTCACCCTCCACAGTCCTTGGTAGCTGGTTATCATCTCGTCATCAACGGCATTCTCCACCTCCGCCGTGATGTTTTCAGCATACTCATAGAGAGTGGAATTGAAATACTCCATCGGCTGAAGGGGCAGACACCAGTCATAGATCCTCGAAGCGTATACCGACTGGTGGGGGAGTCCGCTGATGGGGATGATATTGAATGCTGATGGCTCAGGCACTCGTGAATTTTGAAACGCCATCGCCCCGCGGTGCTCCCACCGATGTACCCCTGTCGCCCTCGAGCGGAAGATGTCTTCATTGATCAGCTGATGCTCGTGGATACAGAGCAAGTATGGCCTCCTTTCTGCGCGCACATGACGTGCTGGCGCTGGCGAGGATGCTGCTGGCAGGACGACGAGCCTCATCTTCAAGGTCTGGGAACAGATCCCTTGGCTCCATCCTCTGCACCCTCGAGTGTTGGACTACTGATGGCGGCTCGTCATCAGCAATGATGATAACCGGAGAGGTTTTGTCAACAGCCTCTCCACCAGTAACCTCCATCTCAGCGGTCTCCTCCTCAGCGGCCGCCTGCTCCGGCTCCTCCTCCGAATCGGAGCTCATGTCCGAAAAACTCGCCAATTTTTCCGGGGTGGTCGCCCTCTCCTCAACTCCTCCACTGGCAACCCCGTGCGCGGCCAGTGGGACTTCAGCAGTCTCCTCCTCATCCTGGTACTTATCCACAAGGGATAGTACGTCTTCATCAGCACCCATGACCATCAGGCGCGTAAATGATTCTTCTGATAAGATCTGGCCTGGAGCTGGTGCTGGTGGCCTTGCACTTGTAGTTGGGGCAACTTCCCATTTGCCTTTAGCCACCTGGTGCACCTGCTCCGCCAGTTGCGCCTGACGTCGAGAATCTTGCTCAGCCTTTATCTTTGCGAAGGCTTCATCGCGGGCTGCCAGCTCAGCCTCTCTTTTCCGCTGGTCGGCCAAGGCCTTCAGCCTTGCCTGAGCCTGCTTCTTCCTCACAATGGAAGCTTGCTGCTCCTTCTTGGCTTGCTCCACCAGCTTCTGAGCTCTCGTCTGGACCCTCTTCCTCTTTCGGGTCATCTTCTCGATGGTCTCCTCCTCAGTCAGTCCAAGGACGGACTTCTTGACTGGAATTGAGATCTTCCCTGACGCAGGCTCATAGGCAGCAGCTGGCTGGGGCTGCTGGCGCTGGTGGGTCTTGGGTTTCTTGCTTGAAGGGGGCCTGGGGGCTGGCACTTGTGCTAATGCCCGAGGATGTATGCCGGTTGCCTTCTCCACTGCATCTTCCATAGAGACGAATAAGGATTCGACCTCTAGCTTCCTTTTCAGCTCAGCCTTGGCCTCAGCTGGCATTGGGAGAGCCACAACTGGCACTTCCTCCCATGTCTGTTCTGTATCTTCCTCAGAAACAGACTCATCGGGGTCCACAGCCGTCTTCCCCTTCAGCCGGCGTGGCTTCTTGTAGTCGGGGACAGCCAGTTTCACCCTTGTGGCTGGGATGAAATCTGATCCAACCAGCTGCTCCCCCTGGTCGACGTCGTCCCCCATCTCTACCTCCAGTATGTGGCTGATCCTCAGCCCAAATGACACCGCATGAAGAAATTTCCCGTCAGTCTTCACGGTGACATTCCTCTCAACATTCTCCAGCAGTCGGCCGAAGAAGAATTCGGCCCAGTTGCCCAGTATGCCGTCTGCCAGGGCGCACATGACAGAGAACTTTCTCAAGCTTAGTTCGGCGTACGAGCCGACCTCGCATTGTAGCATGCGCACTACAATGTCACACACCATTTGCCAGAAATCTTCCATTTCTGACTTCTTCATCCCCGTTTTAAAAACGGTCACCTCCTCCCTTTTCCACTCCTCCCACCTCCGCTGGAACTCGAGCGTATCATCCCTATGATACGTCGCTACTTCCTCTCCTTCATTCCTCATCCCAAAGATGTTGGCGAGGTACTCGGCGTCGACAGTGATAAGGTGTCCGAACACCGATGTGGTAAATGATTTCCGGTCGTCAGCGATGACTGCTCGAGCGTAGAACTCGGCAACCATATGTGGATGGAACGTCCTGGGAGTCGCCGTCAAATACGGGCGGAGCTGCTCATGATCTATCATCTCCATCAGCTCCGGGCCGTGGTGCTTCTCCGCCAGCTTGTCGTTCAGAATCTTCTCCTTCTGAACTTGGGCTGTGCGAATCTGTGCGTGAGAGAGGGATGTCTGGTGGCTGCTTTATTCAGCGAAACGAGCTTGCTGAAAGGATAGGTATAATCAATGTCCTCTTCTTTCACAATGCCAGTGAAGGTTGGCATATGTGCTTCGGCTAATGGTAAGTCTAAGGACTCGGTAGAAGAAGATGATTTATCAGCAGGGTTGGAAGAAGATGCCATGTTTTCAGGGAATAAGTGTTTGGAAATATTAGGGAAGATGAACGGAAAAATATGTTCGTAAAATTTGAAGGAATGATAAGAGTTTTCCCGATCATAAATGAAGGCTATTTATACTGGTGCCATGCTGGGATGGATGGACGAGATGAATTCGTCAAAAGTGGGGATCGACGGTCATCAGCAAGCACGATTCCCTGTGGCGACGTGCGTGGTCGTGCTGACGTGGGATGGAGCGTGTAGCTGACATGGCACACGCTGATTGGTCGCGAGAGTGCTTTTGACTGCGCAGTCACTGTGCGCATTAAATATGGCATTAAATGCCGCATTAAATTTGAAGATTTTCACACGCGATACCAATCTGAACAATCCCGCCATTTCTGTGACAGCTGGCACGACTCTTGGACTTCAAGAGAACGTCAGTTGAGAGCTGGGACTCAACTGGTCATCAGTAGAATACCAGGTCATCAGTAGTATACGCCAGTCGCATACTTCCCCCTGCCAGTATGTCCTCCTTACCAGTCGACAACTGATACTCACAACTGGTTCCCGTGTACTTTGACAAATTGAGAGCTCGGACTCATTTTTCACCAGTCGTTGATATATCACCAGTTGTCTGCTGACAACTTGAAAGATTGAAAGAATTGAGAGCTTGGACTCAATTCAATCCGCATAATCTTCTCTTCACTTCTTCATCATTGCTTGGAATTGGGAGCTGGGACCCAATTTTACTTCGACTGATGGTTCATGACTGCTGGCAAATTCGAAATGAGAGCTGGGACTCATTTCCTTTGTTGTTTATGGAATAAGTTCTGCCAGTAGATACCACCTGTGGTTTTGAGCCACCACTAAAGAAAATATGAAGACTAAGAGCTTGGACTTAGTCTTAATCAGCATCCTTCAGAAAAACAAGAAAGGAATGAGAGCTGGGACTCATTCTTCCTCAATACTAGGGCTCGCATCAATCTCCATAAGACCGAGTTTGATGCACAACTCCTTGAATCTTGCTTCTGGCAAAGGTTTGGTGAAAATATCAGCCAGTTGATCGTCAGTTCTGATGTATTCTACGCTGATATCCTTCTTCTCGACATGATCACGTATGAAGTGATGTCGGATATCTATGTGCTTGGTCCTAGAGTGATGAACCGGATTCTTCGTTATGCACATAGCGCTGCTGTTGTCGCAATAGATGGGTACACAACCAGTGTCCACTTCATAGTCTTCCAGTTGTTGCTTGATCCATAGAATTTGAGCACAGCAACTGGCAGCGGCAACATATTCAGCCTCAGTAGTAGATGTAGCAACTGAGTGTTGCTTCTTGCTAAACCAGCTGATTAGCTTGTGTCCTAGAAACTGATACGTACCACTGGTGCTTTTTCTATCTATACGGCATCCAGCAAAATCTGAATCTGAATACCCAATGAGTGTAAGCTCATCATTCCTGGGGTACCATAAGCCAAGTGATTCAGTTCCTTTGAGGTATTTCACTATTCTCCTAGCAGCTTCCATGTGTGACTTCTTTGGATTGGCTTGATATCTGGCACACACTCCGACTGAGTATGAAATGTCGGGTCTGCTGGCTGTCAGATAGAGAAGTGATCCAATAATACCTCTGTAGCTGGAAGGATCAACTGATTCTCCTTCTTCATCAAGAAAGATCTGGCAATTGGTGCTCATCGGTATTCTGAGAGCCTTAGTCTTCTCTGGGCAATATTTCTGAATTAGGTCCTTGGCATACTTCCGCTGATTAATGAAAATCCCATCAGTTGACTGCTGGACCTGGAGTCCTAGGAAGTATGTTAATTTGCCCATCATACTCATCTGGAATGAGTTCTGCATCAGTTGAGAAAACTTCTCACAGAGAGACATATTCTTTGACCCGAATATAATGTCATCGACATATATCTGCACCATTAGCATATCATCAGCATCCTTGATGATGAAGAGAGTCCTGTCGATCTTCCCTTTCCTAAATCCATTACTGATTAGGAACTGTGACAGCGTCTCGTACCAAGCCCTGGGCGCCTGTTTCAATCCATACAGGGCCTTTCTCAGCTTGTACACTTTGGTGCCTACTTCAAAGCCTGGAGGTTGTTCGACATATACTTCCTCCTTTAGCTCGCCATTCAAGAAGGCGCTCTTCACGTCCATTTGGAATACCGTGAACCCATGATACGCTGCATATGCAAGGAACAGCCGTATCGCCTCCATTCTTGCAACTGGTGCGAAGGTCTCGTCGAAGTCGATGCCTTCACATTGCTTGTAACCTTTGGCGACTAATCGAGCTTTGTTTCTGATTACAATGCCATTCTCATCTCGCTTGTTCTTGAAAACCCACTTGGTGCCAATCACTGACTGATGTGATGGTCTCTCTACCAAGTCCCAAACATTGTTGCGAGTGAATTCTGCAAGCTCTTCTTGCATGGCATTGATCCAATCGGCAGATTCTAGCGCAACTCCTATGGAAGTAGGTTCCATTTGAGAAATAAAACAAGTCAGGAGCACACTGCCGTGTTGAGTCTGAACAGAACCTTCTGGATTACCGAGAATAGCCTCGGATGGGTGATTTCTCAGCCATTTGGGAAGATGAGAATCTGCTGGCGTTGGTTCTTCTGTCCTGATGACTGGTGCTTCCAGAACTTCACCAGTCGGAGCAGCAATTGCAACTGGTGGTTGACCTTCACCAGTTGGAACAGTCTCTTCGTCAGCTTCACTCTCTGACTGATCTCCTGATCCTTCGGCGATAATTACACCGTCAGCTGGTCCATCCACTCCAGCTGGTTCATCAGTTATATCTGGTTCAAAGATTCCAGACGGAATTCCCCCTGGATTATTGCCAGTTCCACTCAGGGAGATTGATTGTAAGGTCTCAGCAAGGTCAATTGCATCACCGACCCTCCCGGTTTGCTGATGGGCAACCGAGGACGCTGGTTGTGAAGATGATCCAGTCATAGGTCTAGTCAAACCAGTTGGTTGAGCATTGGAAGAATTCCTGCCCAACTGATCAACGACATCATTGACCTCAGGAACATCTTCAGCCAGTTGTCGTAATGTCCTGCGCACTAAAGTAGCTTCATCAAAAACAACATTGCATGTTATTTCCACAAGTTTGGTAGTCTTGTTAAATACTCTATAGCCCTTGTGAGAGGGATGTCCATATCCAACAAGGACACCCTCATCAGCTTTAGGCGAAAAAGCATTTAACTTCGACTTACCATTATTATGGACATAACATGGTGAACCGAAAGCACGAAGATGATCTAGAGAAGGCTTACGACCAAAATAAACTTCGTAGGGAGTTTTCTTGAGTCTGTCGTTGATTCTGCTTCTATTCTGAGTATAGCAAGCCGTCACCAACGCTTCTCCCCAAAAACTCTGTCCTAAGCCGGATTCTGCTAGCATGGACCGGACCGCTTCCTTCAGCGTCCTGTTCCTACGTTCTGCCAGTCCATTCTGCTGCGGTTGCCTTGGTGCAGATCTTTCATGCTTAATGCCAGCTTCCGCGCAGAAATCCATCAGCAGACTGTTGCAGAATTCCGTCCCATTGTCTGATCGTATCCGCTTTACCGTAGCTTCTCTCTGTTTCTGTGCTTTGACAATCAAATCTGGAAGAATGACTTTCACTTCATCCTTGGATCTGAGAAGCTTTACCCATGTATAGCGCGAGTAGTCATCGACTACCACCAGCGAATAACGTCTTCCTCCAATGGTTTGAGGTGCTACTGGTCCAAAGAGGTCCATATGCAGCAACTCGAGTACCCGACTGGTACTGGGGCAGACTGGCGACTGGTTCTTGAAGGACTTCTTAGTTTGCTTGCCCTGCTGGCATGCTTTGCAAATCCCTTCCTTCTTGAATCCTCCCTTGGGAAGTCCTTCCACAAGATCATGCTTGGCCAGGTAGTTGATAGTTCTGAAATTCAGATGACTCAACCTTTTGTGCCACAGCCAGTTAGTTTCCATAGTACTGGTGGCCACGAAGCATGAATCTGTCTTCCCGCTTTGCCAGTCAATGGTATAAAGTCCTCCGTTCCGAATACCTCTCAGCTTGATCTCGCCAGTCTTCTCGTCCTTGATCTGGCACTCTGATTTCCCAAAGTGAACTGTGTAGCCACTATCGCACAGCTGACTGATACTCAGGAGGTTGTGCTTGAGAGAGGTGACAAGGGATACATTTATAATTCTGACATTGTCCTTCTCGATGCAGCCCTTGCTAATAACTCTGCCCTTGGAGTTATCACCGAAAATAACTGGAGGTCCTTTGACCTTGATGAGATCTTCAAACAAATCCTCTTCACCAGTCATGTGAGCTGAACACCCACTATCTAAGATCCACTCTCTCGACCTCTGAAGCTGTGTTGCATGATCCTGTACCTGCAAGAAAGATAAAAGATTTATTTAGGTCCCCGATCATCTGCGGGTCCTGCAGGGTTAGATCGCTGAATGATTCCTTTCGGAATCCAGACTTTAGTGATTTTCAGCTTGGTTTTACCCTTGCTGATATCATCAGTAGCCTTTCCCTTCCTTTTGATGTAATGCATGAGATTGGTTTGGGAAGGTGTGGCTGTGTGTGTATCTCCTTTGGAAGTACGCTTTCGCTGAGAGCTTCGGAAATGTTTTTCCGGTACATTGTGTTGCCTTCGTGGTCTCTGGAAGTGTGGACCACCATGGCTAGCCTTCACAGCCCTTTGAGAAAACTTGTGATTGGGCTCAGGCCTCTGATAGGTATTCCTCCTATCAGGTATTATCCTTCTCTCAGAGTTACTATGAGATTTGGATCCCTTGTAAGTATGCTGGTGACTGGCATACTTATGAGGTTGTGCGTGGAATCTCTTGACAGCTGGTGCTGGCTGTCGGATTCTACTGGTAGCTGACGCTGACTTCATTGCCTTAGAATTATTTGGCTTAGTCCGCGTCTTAGGGTATGCTGGCGTCCTATCAGCAGAGGATTTTGCCAGTTGAGGTTTTTGTCGTGATGACTCACCTATGTATCTGGTCTTATTATTCCTGTGCTGATCAGCCATACGGGACTGACTGGTTTTGCCAGCTGGTGCTGATGCATTTACCAGTTTGCCCTTACCCTTGCCATCATTGATTTGTTCGGGTTGGTTTTTGCTCAAATCCTTTATAAATCCCAACCCAGACTTATCAGTCGGCTTTCTCCAATGACTTAGAGCCTTTTCCAAATCCTTGGAGCCTTTATTCAAAAAATTTATTTTATTTTCTTGCTCCAGAACGATGTTGTGAAAATTATCTCGCTCAGTTTTTGCAATTTGAAAATTTTGAAGCAATTCAAAGTGAGTCTTTTTCAGAGTGGCTAGCTCTTCACCGATTGACCTCGATTTTTCAATCTCATTGGTCAAAACAGAAATCTGATTTTTCAGCGAGGTGTTTTCGCCAGCCAAGACATTCTTTATTTCATAAAATTTCAAAAATTCTAGTTGAAGAATGTCTATAGTGACAACCTCTGAGTCGGAGCAATGCGACTCAGCATCGTCTAGGATGCATGGAGACATGATGTGCAATGAGGGAACAGATTGTACCTGGTCGTCAGCAGCCAGTGCTTGTTCCTCCTCACTGTCAGCACATTCTTCATGTGCTTCCTCTCCGAAAGCTACCATCAGCGCCAGTAGCGCTTCTTCTTCTGATTCTTCATCTGACTCATACTCTCCATCATCATGGTCAGGTATATCAGGAACCTCTGTCCTAGTCAGCATGGCCTTTGCAACGGCCTTGGATGCACGCTCTTCAAAGAGCTTCTTCAGCCTTTCCCGCTCATCTTTATCCACCTGTGGACATTCAAATTTAAGATGATCAGGGGATTGGCATTGATAACAAGCGCGGGGAGCTCTCTTGACGAATTTTCCATCAGTTGAGCTAAGAGATACTCCCTGTTTCGACTTGGCTTTCTCCAGGAGAACAGCCAGTCTCTTCATTTGTTGCTCAAGATCTGCGATAGAGCTCTCGCTGCCTTTTGAGTTAGATCCCAATGGAGATGGGATCTCTTTCTGCTGGCTGTGCTGCCCAGCAGGTCTGTCAGTATGAAAAGGCTTCTTGTGCTTCCACTTGAAATCCCTCTTGACGAAGTAGGCTTCGTCTTGTGTTTTGATGCTGGGAGATCCAACGGTCCGAATGGCTTCATTTTTGTTCACCATTTGGATATCCCACTCATGTGCTTGGAACTGAGCAAATAGCTCCTTGGGAGTCATTTTGGATAGATCCTTCTCCTTCAGAGACGTAGTCTTCACAAACCAGTCCTCCTTGGGCATCTTCGACAGGATCTTTGCATTAAGCTCTGCATTCGAGTACTCCTTGTCCAAGGACTTCAGCTCGCTGACTATGGCATAGAATCTAGCCTCCATCTCCTTGATGGTTTCACCAGTCACCATCTGGAATGACTCGTATTTGTCCACCGCAACTTGCAACTTGTTGCGCTTCATCTGATCTGTCTCCGTACAGAAACTATCAAGGTAGTCCCAGACTGCCTTGGCGCTGTCAAATTGGAGGGCTTCCTCCATCAGCGGTTCTGGAAGAGATGATAAGATCATCTCGAGAGCAACGGAGTCCAGCTGATTCCGCCTCCTGTCTTCCGCATTCCATTCTTCTGGGGGCTTTGGGATCTCAGCGGCTGGTTGATCTCCTAACTGGTGCCTTGTCTTGGTGATCTCGATCGGCCCTTTCTCCAGCACGTCTTTCATCTCCGGATGGACGCTTTTCAGTTGAATGAGTGACCTCTTTCGCCATATATCGGGCTTGTCAGGATTGTAGTTGAGTAGCTTCGGGATATTCATCTTGTATACCTGAGCTAATCAACAGACAGAAAGAGTAGAGAGCAAGGAAACTTGGATCTCGGTCCTAAGCGACTCAGTGTACGACCAGTCTAGAAAGACCGACCGCGCCTGATACCACTTGTTGGTCCCGGTTTTTCAGAGTATAATACGTTACGCAGCGGAAATAAAGTTAATTGTTTT